>VZTJ01005786.1:343855-580594 GCA_013397795.1 Orthonyx spaldingii | reverse complement strand
GGTTTTTTAAAAAAAAATTGTTTTTTTTTTTTTTTTTTTTTTTTTTTTTTTTTTTGTGGAGTAGGGAAAAGGTTCCTGTGTAGCAATGGGCAGAGGAGGTCTTTATCTCTTGTTGTCTGACTGGAATCACATGGAGGAAATGTTAACCATCCCAGAATGAAAGAAATGGCTTGGAAACCTCTGTGGCAAGAACAGGACTGCTTCTTCTGTGACAGATTTCAAGGCAGCAGTTGTAGTGCTGGTTAAAGGAGAAGAGGGAGCCCACAGGTGAGGGGTTTCAAATGTGTGTGACAGATCTGCTGGGAATTTTATCTCGTGCTATATAAAATATGGCTGCCACCATGTGTACTTGTGATGCACCATTTGTTTATGCTCCCAGTGCTGGCATTTTACTTATTTAACTATTTTGTGTGTCCAAGTTGTTCTCTGCCACTGTAAAAGTGGGAACTGGCAGGGCTTAGCAAAACTTTACTCAGAAGATAGCAAGTCTGTTATTGACGCTGCTGACCCAGATGGGCCAGGGATGCTTCTGTATAGAAACAGCACGTCTCTTAATAATCTGGCGTAGTTTGGCCTTGACTGTACTTGTACGTGAGAGGATTTTGTGGCAACTTGCTTCGCTATTCCTGTGCAAAGAACAACCCTACCATGCCCAAACCTTTGTGGCAGAGTAGCAGCCCAGGGAGAGCATCACTGGAGCTGCTACTGATTCCAATTCCTTACAGATAAGTGAACAGCAAAGTTTGGGCAGTGGGGTAGCCAGGCTCTTCCTCCTCTCCTTGTTGGTCCATGTGTCCGAGTCACGCCTGGGGAGAGAATCACGAGCAAGTCACCAGGGCTGAATGCAGTGCCGCCATCTGGGAGCAGAGGTGCACACTGCAGGGTCCAGGTGTGTTCCTTTGGATCCAGCTGAGCTGGAGAGGAGGTGACTGTGCAGAGCCATCTGGCAAAGGTTGCTGCCTCACTGGCCCGTGGACAGAGCAGCGTGTGTCAGTACTTCCCTATCTCCTCCAGGCACAATCAGGTTGCCTAGCTCAGGTCAATGATTTGTGTTGTTTTATATTAGCACTGTTAATGTATTTTTCCTAAGTGTAAGTATGCAGTTTTGACAAAAAGCAGCTTTTCAGGCACCCCTGTGGGGAACACCCAGGAAGGAGTTGCAGTGAGTAGCTGAAAGGTGTGAAACTCTTTTAAAGGTACATGGGGATCTAGGAGGAACGTCTATGATGGGCTCGGGTTCATAACCCTCTGCCTTTTGCTCACAGCTTGTTCGACAGCAATGAGGGAATTAAATATTAGTGCATTTATGGTCTGCAGAAAAGAAATTATTAGACTTAATAAATATATATGCTAACTTACTTCAGAAGAGTGGTAAGACCCTAATAATGCCTGAGACCCTAATAATGCCTGAGACACTATCTCACGTCTAGAACTGAACAAAGTATTTATCATTAGTACCATGCTGCCAGATATAGTAGTGTGAAAATAATGCAAACAGTCATCTGTAATGCAAATGTTGACGTCTGATTAATAGAGAAAATAACACAAGCAATTAATCCACAGGGGAGTAGATCATTATAAATGTAAATTAGATCATCAAAGGGTAAGCCACACAGAAATAAAACTACCCCAAAACATGATTAATTATTGAAATTCCAGTAAAAAAGGCATCTTTAACAATAGAGTCCTTGGAAGATGTGTCATGAGGTTCGTCAAGATTCTGGACAGGGTTATTTTACAATCCCAAAATTGATTAGCTTCATTATAAATATGATGGGGACATTTATTCCACCCAAAATAGCATTCTGTTTTAGTGACAGAGCACAGCCTTAGCACTAAACGGACTCATTTCTGATTTGCACACACCCAATTTTTGCTATAGTACATAGTTTACTTGGGTAACTCAGGAGATACCTGCTTGCATTTTTTTTTTCAGGGGTGAGCATAGTCTTTACATAAATATTTGTACTTGCATATGATCTTAATCACCTCAAGATACAGTGTTAGAGGAAAGGCTGTCATTCTGGTCAGGTCATAGAGATGTGTCAAAAATTAGTTTCACTTCTTGCCTCTCAGAAAAATTTCCAGGTGACCTTGGGCAGATGACTTTATCTCGCTGTGCTTTGTTCTCTACCTTGGTTTTGAATGTTTCAGCTTAATGATGTATAACATGAAATTATTTAAACAGTAGTCATTTCAAGTCATGCTAGGAATCTACCCTTGTAAAGTCCTGGTCACTTTTTAAAAGCTCAATTAAAGCGTTTATTCTTTTCTAGCAAAGTAGGGCTTGCTGCTCTTCAAATGCCGTTAAATGCTCAAGTGACTTCTACTTTGCAGATACACAGTATTTCAGCGCTGTTTGTAACATTAAAGTCTAGGATTGTAATCTGCATCTTTCCTGAGGTTAAATTTTACAATATCCTATTATTAGAGCCCTACTTAGAAACTTGGCAGTTTTCCCCCCCTTTCTATTCAAATGAGACTTGGTGTGCTTTACTGCAGCAGTTTAAGTGCTTTTGGCATGGCGTTATGGTGGTGTGCTGAACACCCTGCAGAACTGGCCTTGTGAGACACCTTGCTCCTTATGCAAGGCCAGTTGGAGTTCAGGTAGTGAAACCGACCAGACAGAAACTTTCTAACAGTGTTTTGAGTATTAGAAAGCAGGCATTCTTTACTGCAGAGCTTTGTCACTCAGAGGATCCTTCCTCTAATTAACTGAGTGCCCCAAGTGTTGGGTAAGCAGAGATTTTATCATGCACATTGACTAAATATTCATTAGCTATCCTTGCTTACTTGATGTATATGGATTACTTTATTTTACATAGTCATACCCCTTATCAGAAGTCCTTGTATGGTTCTTTGGAGTCTTCTTGACTTCTGTTTTGCCAGCCTCATCTACTTCTCTTTATTTGATAAGAATAAAATCTTGTTCTCTTCTACTCTCCTTGTCAAGCCCCCCCTTTTCTTGAGACAAAGTTCCTTATGGGAACTAGTCTCTTAATATCTATATTTCATTTTATAGCATAAGGCATTACAACAGCTATTACACTGAATCATCATGCAAGCTAAAACACACATAGCAATTATTATGGTGACGGTTATAAACAGATGTTTTAACCAAGTCCAGCTGGGTAACTGTGAAGTAAGTTGGGTCCAGATTTCTTCAGATCCCCAGAAGGTGTCGTCTGGAGCTGTGCGTTGTAAAATCTGAGTTTGTTTCCAAATTTCCTGGATATCTGTAGACACTCTACCACTTTGATAGCAAAACAAGACTTAAGCATCTTGGTGTTTTTAATCACCCGAGGGGATTCCGCACTTTTAATTCTGGAATAATGTATCCATTATTTTACTCCGCCCAGCTTTGATGGAATTAAAGTTGTCAGTAGTACTTGAGAAGGTTCCCTCCACTTTGACTGGAGCAGAGAGGTTCCCCAGTCTTTCAAGTAGCCCCAATCTCCTGGTTGGAACTCGTGTGCTGGTGTGTCCAATCCCATCAGTCTGGAGATCACCACTGGTCGCTGTAAATCCCATGAAGTTTTATGAAGAGAAATGAGGCAATTATTCAAGTCGACCCCTCCTTTTAGGTGTCTCCTGGAATGTGTGGTACATGGTAGGGGTGATCATGCAGCAGCTCCTAGGGGCTTATTTTGCTGGTGTCACATGGCTGAATTCTAATTTGTAGTACAGCAACAGGTAAGGCTTGGACCCCTGTTGTGAAGGTTTCCTGATATATTTTACCCAATTGCAATTTGTTCATTCACTCTACTTTGCCACTAGCTTGGGGCCCTGTACGGGGTATGAAGATCCCAAGCTATTCCCAAGGCTTTCCTAACCTGTTGTACAACTTCTGCATTAAAGTGGGAACTGCTGTCTGATGACATTTCCAAAGGTACCTCGAATCTAGGTATTATCTGATTCAACAGTATTTTAGTCACTTCCCTAGCCTGGTTGGTGCAACAGGGGAAGGCTTCTGGCCACTCAGAAAAGGTATCCACCAGAACTAGGATGTGTTAATACTCCCCTTTTGTGGGTAGTTCAGTGAAATTAATCCGCTGGTATTCACCCAGAACATTTCCAGGTTTCATGGCTCCTAACACTACTTTATCAGCTTTGTTAGGTTGTTTCTTTTACAAACTATACATTGTTGGATTCTTGATTGTACAATCTGAGCCATTTTAAACCCAATGATAAATTTTTGAAAATGTTTCAAAAGTTTTTCAGTACTCCAGTGAGTGGCTTTATGTTCACAATCCACTGTTTCACGCAAGATCAGTTCTGAGACTACTATTTGCCCGGTTGGGGTAACTGCCCAGCCTTGTGGATCAAATTTTGCTTCCAAGGTTTCAATTAATTGACAGTCCCTAGCATGATACTCTTTTTTCTACTGGGAGAGGTATCAGACTCTGGCAGGGGTTTTAAAGATACCTTTTCTAACATGCCTTTTTCTGCAGCCTCTTTGGCAGCCTTATCGGCTAAATAATTCCCCAATTTCAGTTTGGTCTTACCTGCTTGGTGTGCACTGTAGTGCATAATAGCAACTTCTGCTGGTCTCTGGATACTTTCGATTAAATCCAAAATTTGCTTTCCATCTTTGATTGATGTGCCTTGAGATGTCAAAAGGCCTCTTTATTTCCAGATGGCCCTGTGTGCATGCACCACTCCAACAGTGTATTTTGAATCAGTCCAAATGTTAACTCATTTTCCTGTACTCAATTCCAAAGCTTGAGTGAGTACAATTACAGATTGGAGGGGAGTGCCCCTGATTCATTTACCTCATGGTGTGTAGTCACTGCATATCCAGATAGTCATTTTCTGTTTTGGACAAAGCCGCTCCCATCAGTAAACAACACTCAATCAGGACGTCCCAAGGGTCTGTCTCCTAAGTCAGGCCTGCTGGACTACACTTCTTCTGTAGTTTGTAAGCAGTCATGCTCTGGGGTTCCTTCTACTTGTTGGACACATAAGAACACAGCAGGGTTAACAACAGAAGTTGTTTTGGTTGTCACATTGTCTTGCTCCAGCAAGACTACCTGGTCCTTTAGCATCCACCTGGGAGCGAGCTAGTGGGCCCATTTTTTCTTGAGTACCAACTGCATCATGTGGGGTGCATTAAAGACAGTGCTTCATCCCAAAGTCAGTTTATGAGCTTCCTGGATCAAGAGAGCAGTAGCTGCTACTGCCCTCGAACAACTAGATCAGCCTTGGCTGACATTTGGTTGCTTTGAAAAGTAGGCCACAGCCCTCCTCTGCTTCCCAAGGAACTGCGACAGCACTCCCAGTGCTGTGTTTGGTCTTTCGTAGCTAAATAGTTCAAACAAGCACATGGGGTCTGGGAGCCCCAGAGCAGGGCCTGCATAAGGGCTTGCTTGAGTTGTAAAAAGGCAGTTGTAAAAAATCATCAGTCTGGACTATAAAGTCCTTCTGAGCTGTCTTCGAGAGCTCATACACTGGCTTTACTAGCAGCCCACAATTGCTGATCCACAGGAGACACCATCCCACCAGCCCAAGAAATGTACATAATTCTCTTACCGTTCGTGGCAGTGGGAGTGGGCAAATTGCTTCTTTTCATTCCCATCCCGGCCTCCTTTGTCCTTGAAGAATTTTGAATCCCAAGTAGGTTCCTGTGGTCTGGAATATTTGTGCTTTGCCTTTGGATCCTCTATATCAACTTAGTCCCAGAAAATTCAACAATGCCACAGTCTCATCCCAGCAATGCTGTTTCGTTTCAGTGGCTGTCAGAAAGTCATCTGCATACTGTAACAAGACTCCAGTAGGGTTCTAATTTTGCCATTCTTCCAGTTCTTTTGCCCATTGATTTCCAGATATGGTGGGGCTGTTTTTAAACCCCTGTGGTAGAACCATCGAAGTCAGTTGGCTTCTCTCTCCGTTTGGATTTTCCCATTCAAAAGCAAATAGCTCTTGACTTTCAGTACTCAAAGGGATACAGAAAAAGGCATCTTTCAAATCTAATACTGTAAACCATTTTAATTTTTCACTCAAGATTGTAAGTAAGGTGTAAGGATTTGCTGCTATATATAGGTGTATATTTTTCTCTATCTTTTTTATGGCTGTAAGGTCCTGTACCAGCTGGTAAGCCTTTCCTTCAGTTTGCATTCTTAACTGGTAAAATAGGGGTATTAAATTTGGATTCACATTCCTTCAATAGGCCATATTTTATAAATGTTTCCAGAAGGGGTTATAACCCCTTATGACTTTCTATTTTGAAAGGGTATTGCTTTTGCCTTACCAGTCCTACTCCAGGTTTCAATTTAATTCTTACAGGCTCTGCTCTTTTGGATCTCCTGGGCACCTCTCCAGCCCAGACAATCAGAATCACTGTATCATCAAGTGATACTGGCAGATGGATCATGTGCGATTTCAGAGACTGTAATGCAAAAATGGAGGCTTCCACATAATTAGGTTCTGGAATAATAACCTGTATTTTGCCACTTTTAAATCTGGTTTCACCATTTAGTTTTTCCAATAAATCTCTGTCAATGAGAGGCTTTGGTGAATTGGGCAGATACAAAAACTAGTGAGTCATCCACTGTTTTCCTAATTTAAAATGAATGGGCTTGAAAAAGGGTCGAGTTTCACGATTCCCTGTTGTACCAATGATTGTTAGAGAATTATTACTCAAACTTTTACCAAATTTAGCACAGAGTAACCAGCTCCCATATCTATTAAAAATTCTGCTTCCTCCTTTACCTCCTCGTTCCCCAGCTGAGCTGTAACCAGAGGTTCTGCTGGGGAAGAATCCTCCAGTCCCCCTCAGTCATCGTCAGTGACAGCCATGGGAGGGCAGCTTGTGTGCTGCAACTGCGAACAATCCCTTTTCCAATGCCCGTCTTTCTTACAGTATGCACATTGATTAATATCACATCTCCTGGGGGGGGTTGAGGTAGGTTGTCCACATGCTTGTCCCCTTCCTTCTCCCAGGGGCACCATTCCTCTGGAAATTCCTTCATTAACTCCAATTACTTTTTCTTCAGTTGTTTCTCGCTGATTTTCTCTATTCTGATAAACTCCCCAAGCAACATCTAACAGCTTCCCTAAATCATACTGGTCTTGTCCCTCAGCCTGTTGTAATTTCCTTCTAATATCATCTGAGGCTTGCCCCACAAATATGGGGGCTAATTGAGTTTTTCCTTCCTCTGTTTCAGGATCGATACTCGTGTATTTTTGAGCTGTTTCTTTCAGGCGATTTAAAAATTCAGTAGGTGATTCCTCACCACCCTGCTTAATTTCAAATAATTTTGACATATTGATAGCTTTTGGTATGGCATTTCTAATTCCATATACTATCCATTGTTGATATGTATTTAATCTCTCTCTAAACATGGGCACATTAGGGTCCCACTTGGGATCCACAGTGGGAAAATTAATGTCCAATGTACCTGACAAGCTACCTGTCAAAATTAGCTCTTCCACAAACCTCCTACTGGTTTTAACAACCATCTCTCTTTCTGTACTGTCAAACAACATTTCTAACATAGTATCTATATCCTTCCAGTCCGGATCCTGAATTTTTATCATCATTTCAAATGCTTTTGCCATTTTGTCTGGGTCATCTCTGTAGGTGCCAGCCATCAACTTCCAATTAGTAAGGTCTGTTATTGAAAGTGGAACTTCTACTGTGATTGGACCATCCATATTGACTGCCTGATTGACTGCTGCTCTCACATCTCTGTGTTTAGCTCTAGTTCTCTCTGCAGCTGGACTAAACCCCTCTGCTCCTTGATACATCCTCTCTATCTCTTCTGTCTTCTCCTCTGCTTCTTGATACATCCTCCCTGTCCTCTCTATCTTCTCTTCTAGATGTACTAAATCCACCTCTTTATGCACTGCTTCCCTCATAATATCAGTCCCAGCAGGCTGATTTTCTGTTCCCCCACCCAGGCTGCAGTTAGGGCTGACCATAACACCTAAGTCATCCTTCATCCTGGGGAGATGTTTAGAACAAGGTTGTCCTATGCTGCACATAGAACAACAATGTTTTAACCATTTTCCTTGATACTGGTTTTCAAGAGCTGGCACAAAAGGGTCTGAGGGGTCTGGATTCAAGCCACAATCTTTCTGCCATTCCGGATGATTCCGTAAAGTGAAAAACATATCAGCGTACATAACCTCATCCCATTTCTGTTCCTGTCTTAAAAACAACATTAACTTTAACAGTGTATTATAATTCAAGGTTCCATTTTGTGGCCACTTTTCTCCAGAGTCTAGTTTGTACAACGGCCACCGCTGATTACAACACTTAATCAAATTCTCCCTGGTCGCTGTTCCCCCAGGGGGGCCTCCAATCTTTTTCCAATGTTGCAAAATGCAACCAAGTGGGGATTTTTTCAGAATGCCCCTTTTAGATTGTCCACTACCCATCTCCGAATACTAGACCCAGAATGCTACAATACAGACACAGATACAAATGCAAATACAAAACAATTGTGGATCGATAAAACCAAGTCAAATACTAAATTGTGGAATATCAAATAACCCACCCAATGTGTTGGAAGAGCCACACGTCTTACATGGGCAGGATTCCCAAAAGAATGCCTTATTATCAAAAAGGATCTTACCCGTGTCCCAGACTGGTCCAGGGATCTGTGGTCTTCTCCAGGAAAGTCCCGGTGCCGGCGTGAAGATCCAGAGATCCCTCGGATCCACGGGAGATCAGGCAGAGTGTCCCACTGAGAGTAGCCAAAAATGACACCGAAATCGGCCAGACAGAAACTTTCTAACACAGTTTTGAGTGTTAGAAAGCCGGCATTCCTTCCTGCAGTGCTGGTCACTCGGAGGCTCGAGTGCGCCGGGCGTCGGGCAAGCAGAGTTTTTATCGTACACGCTGATTACACATTCATTAGCTCTCCCTGCTTACTTGATGTGTAGGGATTACTTGATTTTACGTAGTCTCACCCCTTATCAGAAGTCCTTATATGGTTCTTTGGGGTCTGTCTTCAATGTCTGGTGTCCTTTTTAGGGGGCTATCCCTCAACCCCCCCTTTTGAGTAACTGCAATATCATTGTTTTGCATAACTTCTGCTGTGTCAGCCTTGCAGAGCTGAGCTGGCATCCTGCTTGGGTTTTGCATGACTTTTGTTTTGTTGGCCTTATCTTCTTCTCCAAGGCTACCTTGTTCCCTGTATTTGATAGGAGTAAACTGTTGTTCTGTTCTGCTGTCCTTATCATTTTGGTATCTGTTGCTGGAATGAGTATTTGAAAGAGTGTCAGGGGGAAGAAAAATGTGAGAAGTATCTCTGGTACTGGCAAAGGAGGCCTGTGAGCAGTCAGGGAAGTACTTGTAGCAGGGGTCTAGAAAGGGCTGATAATAGGACAGGCTGACAACAAAGTTGAAGCTTAAATAGAATCTGAACAACTTTGTGTTGCTGTTCAGTTTCTATTTTTTAATTTGAGGAAACAAGATTTTCTAAGTATTATATTGTGAATAAATATTGTCCAGGACATTCCGTATCTTTCCTCACTTTCTCTTCTCATAGGGAACAGAACCCCAGTCTACGTTAGTCTCTGGGTTAGAAAGTGGCTCAGAACAAGTTTTGCATACTGCTCTCCTTAGACTTTTATATGCTGCTTCATCTGTCCATATCTTTCTATAACCTTCTGTATATTCCACCTAGCAGAGAGTCACAAATCCTGGTTATGTCAGAAAATCACGTTGTCACCCCTCTTGAGCTTCAGTTTTTCTTTTGCTTTGGCACCTTACCTTTCAATTCAGTTTTGCTACAGTTTTTATTTCTCTACTTTGTAAGACAGGAGGTTGAAATCTCTGTAAAAGATGGGCATCCTTGGAGCCTCTTGGCTGTTAACCAACACTGAGTCTTGACTGGTTCCATACAGGAATTGGTATCTCAACAATAGTTTGAAATTGTTATCCAAAAAGTTTTCCTTCACTACAAGCCACAGTCAGTAGTTTTTATTGCTACTGAATATTATTTTCAGCCCTTGCAGACTTAGCTTTTACAAATAGCACTAGAGTGCTGACGCTTGTGATGCAAATTTCTGTAGCTGAGAAGGCCACCTGATGGTAAATGTTTCTGCTTCTTCCTTCAGTCGAATGGCTTTGAGGCATTTCTTACAGGAACTTAGTTGGAATATCGTATGGGTGCCTTTGTGCTTTTGAGGCTCCAGCAGCTAGATTTAAATGCTGTAGAATATATACAGAAAACCCAGGAAATGAGAAACAAACGCATGCCAAGAAAAAGTGCTTTTGCATTTGTCATTATATCTTAAAACCCAACCTTTCTGGTCTGATTGCTGTGTACAGCTCTCCTGTACAGGAAAAAAACTTGGCTTTGACTACCCTTTCATTTTGTGCTCCCGAGCCTCTAGTGGTACCAGCAAGTCACTTCTGTAAGCATCCAAGTTTAAACAGCAGCCTTTTTAGCCCATAGTGGAAACTGTCCCACCTGGTTCTCTTCAGCCTGAGGAAGGATGAGTGCACTGCCTTCCTCTGAGGACCTGGGAACATAACTGGCAGAAAATGTATTTTCCTGAGTTCCCATAGGACTGTACAGAGAACCCTGGAGGGAGAAAGACAGCTGAGAAGAAATGAATGTTGGTAAATGGTATTAAAAGCTAGCAGACAGGGAGACATATGAATGCAAGATACACAAGGCTGTTAAGTGAGAGAGACTGTGAATCCAATTTATGCCAGTGGCATGAGGAATGAAACAAGAAAGGTGGCACTCAGTATGGTCCCTTGGCTCCTCATAAATTTTGAATTGTCTGCCTTTCCTTTTCTTAGTATCCTGTAAAATGCAATGCTGGGATCATTAGAAGATGTGCTGGTGAAGGTGATAGGAAGTGAGAGAAGAAATTTCCTTATTCTAGCCTTCATTTCTCTGATTGTCAATGATTTGTTAGTCAATTATCTGGGGGTTGGATATAGCTGTAGTTTGTTAAAGTGTTATATGTTCCAGTAGATTACGTTGTTCAACTTATCTTGCTTGCATCTTTGGAACCACAGTTGGCATGACAATATTTTGGGCTCATTCCAATGAAGAAAAGGATTTTAATTTTTCAGCACCCTCTCTGCAAAATGGCACTTATGCTTCATATATTTCTATATTTTCAGTGGGAATGTAGAGAAGTTGCTGTGTAAAACAAACATGCGGAGGCCCGCTAATTCCTGGGAATTATTTTAATTAAGGGGAAGAGGAGAAAAGGAAGGAGAGGCAGCCCTTTGGTATTCCTGCTATGGATTAGTTGGTTTAAATCTGGAGGGCCAGTGTGATATTTCTGATGATCCTCCTCCTCTCTGCCACTATGCAATGCTGCCTCAGGCTGGGGATTCCACCATGTTGTCATTTCATCAGGCCATGGTCTCCTGGGGGCTGGGACTTTCTTGGGTGGTGCAAAAGGACCCAGTGCGCCCATGTAGGAAACACTCAGTGCTGATGAGAAGTTACCAGAGAGGTGTGAGCGGCTGCTTCGCAGAGCAAAAAGCTTGAATTGGTCTTTTAAACTTTGTCAGTCCCTTCTCCCTTCATCCTCACCTGACTTGCAGCCCTCTAAAAAATGAGGTCTAAGTGTATTTGCCATTGATTTCTCAAGTCACTCGGGAGGCCCGTAGCAGCTCTGCACATTGTGTGCTGTGATCCATCTTTGTGGGAGGGTGGTAGGAGCATCAGCATCACATGTGGATTTGTTCTGCTTGTAAATAGGTTCAGGCTGTGTCTTGTGATCTGCTTATACATTCTCTGGAGGTCAGCAGAGGATTTTGATAAACGTCTTGGCCTTTCCATGGGGACCTTCACATTTGAAGTATGTTTTTTTGACCAATCCTATGTGATCCCTAAGAGTGGCCATTCTCTTTCCTGGCAATATGAATTCCAGCCAGATAAAGTCTCAGCTCTTCATTGTTGTCTCTGTTCTTCACACGAGGTAGCTGTTTTTCAAGAGAGTGTTTTTAAACTGTGTCTGTCTCCAGAAACTTCCCAGGCATAGTTGTCTGTACAAGATGGGAGAAATGTGTATTTCAAGGCATTAATTAAAATAATTCCCAAACAAAATTCATTAACTTCAGTGAAAAGTCCTTAGGCAAGTACCTGAAGTGTCTTAAGTTCAAGAAAGACACGTAGGCCAGCCTTCTTCCTGCTGTCTTTTGTGTATGGCATCTAGTTGTGTACTTGTTAAAGTGCAGTGTGTGCATGGGTACTCAGCTCTCAGAGAAGTGGGATTCTCACCCTACGTGCATATATTAGTAGCAGTCACGTATTAATATTGGTGGGAGAGGTGGGGAATAATTTACTGATTCCTAAACCAGTTCAACTCATTTAATGGAAGGGTGGGTGTTTCAAAGCTGTTTTTGTCAACCCTCTCAGTTTTATTGCTCTGACATCGCAGATTTTTGAAAATAAAAGCCATGTACTGCCTAGAGAGTTTTCTGTTGAACTTGTAATAACTTTGTGATCAGGTGCTGTGCAATATAGCAGGTGATTGGTCTGTGTTCAACCCAAAATGTTTCAACAGGAGTATGTACATGACCACCAGTTTGTACTAATTAAATCGTTGCTTCAGTTAAGCTGAATGTAATTAATGGAAATTAGATAACAGAGGAAGGTAAGTGGACAATTTAACTACTGTGGGTTTGTTGCAGAATTTTCAATTATTTACTTTGTGGCGAAGAAGAAAGCATTGGAAAATATTGCTACAGAACAGCTCAGATGAAAAGGGATCATCTTGCAGTATGCATGGCTGCATATTAGACTTGTGCTGAAAGCTTTTTATACTTCTCTAAGGTTGTATGACAGGTTATAGTTAGAGCTGGGAGGGAGGAGGCTTTTTTTGTGTTGTTTTTTTTTTTTTTTTTCCCTCTCTGTCAAGGAGCTTTTAAGACTTAGAAAACTTGAATATACTGACAAGGTTGTGTCATTGCCTGCAGTGGCCCAGCACTGTCCGTGGCCCAATGGGCAGTGATCCAGTGCTTGCAGACAAGGCAGATCCAAGATCAGGCTGGGGTGTTGCAGTTCTGGTCAGGGAGGTAGAGGGCCAGGCACAAGTTTGTGTGAACAAGGCAAGGCCCGAGGGCTTGAGCAATGAGTTATTCCTGAGATGAGCATCTCACTTACCAGGGCTTTGGTTGCTCTTGGCAGGGATTTTTTTTTCCCTATTTTTTTTTCTTTAAACACCTGAAATACCAGCCTGAAACTGGAAGAAACTTTATGAAAGCCAGGCAAATGACAAAACCTTCTTTATTTGAATTTACCTCAGTGTTTGTGAGTGTTGTGTGTCTTCACAGGAAAGAATGTGTTCATCTCTGGCATGGTACTGTAACAGCAGTGAAAAACGTGCATTCAACCATACGTTGAAATTTTCAGTGTTTTAAATGCTTCTGTCTAGTCCCAGAGCAAAGAAAGCCTACCTGAAGCAGCCATAGCTGGGACAGGATGAAGTCTTGGTCACCAATCTTGCTGAGCAGAGCCCAGCCAGAAAGGTGTCCCCAGGCAGAAGCAGAAAGCATCACAACTCTTCCATTTCAGTGCCTTGTAGCTGAGGAGTTCCCTGAAAACTCCTGTTGCCAGCAGCAGTGCTGGATGTTGGGGGACTGACAGTCAGTGAATCCCTGGTAATTTTGTCCTTGCCACTGCTGCTGTTAGGGATGAACCACAATAGCGTGGTTGTCCATGGAAGCTAGAGAGGAGGGCAGGTGTGATCCTACACTAATTTCCTCCTTGTTCTCACCTATATAATGGTCCCTGCTCTCAGAGGTCTGAAGTCATATGGTGGAGTAGAGAATTTACCTTCCTTGTCCTGTTATTTTAAATGTCTTCGAAGAATCAGATAAGATCAAAGCCCCTCAAGTGTACTTTAGATAAATGGCGTGCTCTTTGTAAGCAAAAGCAAAAGATTGAATTGCCTTGACATTTTATAATCTTTCTGATTTCACATGTTGAAGTTGAAATGTATTGCAAAAGGCCCTTGTCATTTTTCTGAAGTCTGCTGGGTCTCTGAAGATGGGAGTAATATCCTCGCTTTTTGCAGTCTCATTTCTATGTCTGGTCCCGCAACCTTCAGAAGCCTGATGTAAGGTTTTGTTTTCCTCAGGACTGTGCTGCCTTCTGGACAGTTTAGGCATACTGGTTACTAAATTATATCTGATGAGGAAATATGAGAAGATCAAATATGGATTTATTCTCTGGAATACCTCAACTACATGAGTTGCTCGAGGGTGAAGCTGGGTGACTTCTCGTCAATCAGTACTGTTCTATTCTCCATGGTACTGATCTCTGTTTGAGCTGCTGGAATTTATTATTTGGGGAATGAGCTTTCCCAGCCTTGGCTCTAATCTTATTTACTTGTGAACAATCTGTATACAGCACTGACACAAAAAATTTCTGTGCCAAGCTAATATGCAGTGCAAGGGATAACATATTTAGATGTCTGTGTTGGATTTGGGAGGCTGTGAAGCTCATCATTCCTGCCTTTTGTTATCAAATAGTAGACTGCAGCATTCTGCTACCATGCAGCCTGTCAGGAGTAGAGGTATTTCTGTCAAAGGAAAAAAAGAAAGAAATTTCAGTCCTTTTCTCTTTCTGCTCTGGTGCTTCAGGAGATGCAGAGCAGAGAAATGTGATCCCTGAGGATCTCTGCAAATAGTGAGATGAGGATATCCAGAGAAGGCAAAAATCAGCTACAGGATGCCATACATCGACGAATTCCAGGTTCAATTGACTTTTGATACCCCAGGCTTTAAACTGCCTTTTGGTAGTAGGCATTATAGATGATGCTGTCTTAAGGCAGCAGACAGCACCATCAGGGCTCTTCCACGGACTCAGCAGGGGTGGGGTGGTGTGTTGTCAATGAGCCATCAAATTCTTCTACAAAAATGGCTGTTGATAGTCACTTTTTCCACATAAATGTCAGAATTAGTGATTCTTTATTGGTGGTAAAGCATTTTGTCAATCATTTCTCCCTTGAAATGAAAACAGTCCAATTAATAATGCTGAAAGGAAATGTTTCACAAAAGGCTGGAAAATGTAGTGATTTTGAGTCCTGCTGAAAAATAGAGCCTTCAATGTGCCAGTATTTAAAAAAAAAATTGTTTTCTGACAAGCCTTCTTTTGGTAAGGAGTCTCACACATCAGGGGAGATGAGGAAGTAATGACTGTCTGGCTGTTGTGTCAGATGTGTCTGTGTGTGTGATTGCGATCCTCGTTGTTTAAAAACACACTCTCAGGTGAGACCCACGTGTGAAGGTTCTGCTTGTTACAGCTTCTCTCCAGCTGCAAGGGCAAGGACTGTGGCTCACATGGTTGGCATTCAGGTATTTTTTAATGTGCATTTGGAGAGATGCACTCCTTTGTCCCCACTCCCCGCTCCTTTCAGTTGCTTGGCTATCTTTGTCAGCTGACTCAGACCTGCTCTTAATTCCAAATTCCAGCCAAGGCTGAACCTTGTGTACCAGAGCAGGGAGGTCTTGAGCTAGAGATGTCTTCCCTCCCAGGACACAGAGTGCCCTGTTAGTTGCACTTAGAGCATGATGAAAATATCATTTATTTAATCTAATCTGTATAACCTTGGCCACATTGCCACTGCCCTTCAGATTTCTGGTTTGCGTTTGTGATACTTTTTTTCTTCCCCCTGTAAACTGAGCTCCCTACATCACTTGGAGTGGCTGCAGAAGAGCAAGAAATTTGCCTTTGTACAAAGCTTTTAAAGTAATTATTTATGATTCTAAGATGATTGGATATGTTTCAGTGTCAGCACTGGGTATGCATTTCCAAGAATGCTATTGAAACTTTCATACAAAAATCCACTATATATGTTCCTAGGATATAATTTTATTTTATTAAAGAAAATATTGAACGCAGTGCTATTGAATAAAAAATCTCATTTAATCTATCAAAACATTTGCAACACTTTCCTCCTTCCAGGACAGGCAGAATATAAACAAACACCAAGCAAAGAAGGGGACAGAAACATTTTTTTGACCTTACATCCCTTTTGCTTTAACTGGGACTAGTTAGACTGAATACATAATCACAAGCTCAGAAGCTTAATTTTTTGTTGAAGGGAGCTTCTATAGCAGGAGTTTGAAAAGTCACAGTGTGATTGATGTCAAGTGAGGCTGAAGTTGCACTGGCCTTGAACTTGTTCTCTGCAATGCTGTGAGTTAACCTCGGTGAACAATCCACAGCCGCAGTCTTGGGCTAGCAGAGCTTCCAGATTATGACAACAAAGAGACCTCGAGTTTTTTATCCTTTGAAAGTTAAATGAAAAACTTAAAAGAAGGACTTTGTGGTCAATATTTTGTTGGGGTCAGCATGGTTTTAGAAATTTTAAACAAAAGAGATGCTGATATTCCTTCTTATCTAGTTTTCTGGCAGATGTGAAAAAATAAGTTCATAGAACAAAAAGATTAATGAAAATGGAAGAGAAGGGAAAAGAGAAGAAATGTATTTTAGATTTTAATAATGATTTAGATGCTGTGAATTTTATTTATCTTAATTTTATAATTAATTAAATTTTATATTTTAGTAATGTTGCCTATAGATATGTTTCATTAGGTGGGTAATAGAGCTTCTCCTCTGCTTCAGGCAAAAGTTCAGAATTTATTTCTGGGCTACGTGCCTGGTCGGTTGTATCTTTATATGTTGATCTCTGTGCTAAAATGTGGAAGGATTTACAGCAAAGGAGTTAAAGTTGTGGTGATCTCTAAGAGAGTTCACTAGGTCAAGCAAATTCTCTAAGATTATAAATCCAGCTAGATCCCGCGATACAGAAGACATAGAAGCACTTTCTTGGCTTGGAAACAAGGCAGAAACATTGTAGAAACAATTCCTCCATCTTTAATCTTTCTTAAATTTTTGTTGGTTTTGTTGCTTTTGCCATTTGAAACCAGAACAAATATGGGATTCTGTTCATTCTAGTAAGCTGGAAACAAAATAAAGACACATTTGTCCCAATGAGTTTGTTTTACTACATAGCATTCTCTGAAGATGATCTCCATTCATGCCTCACTTCTATAAAGTCCTCTCTTAAAAGCTGCTGGAAAGTAGAGTTTGGATGCATTTTCCCAGTTGTGAATAATGTGTTTCTGTGACTTGGATGCAATTTGGATAAAAGACATTATGAGGGAGAGCAGATTTTGTACCTTGCATGGCACTTCAGGCTCTATGCCTGACGCAGTAAAGCTGTTTTAGGCAGCAGAAGTGTTCAGAAGTGGGTAAGGACACATTGATGCAATCAGTAGTTCATAGTCTTCTTTCCCATATAGAATCACTTCTTTCTTGAAAGATCTTCTAGTGCTGTACTTGAATTGTTTAATTTATGCAATAGATACTTTTTTTCGTTCTCGGTACATCTCCTGTACTGTGTGTGTGCTTAAATGTGAAGGAATGGCCTTATTTCTTCTGACTGTTGAATGTAATTAATCTATTTCATTTATTCAGTAATTAGACCATGCAGGCTTTTTTTTTAACTCGTGATGTAGAAGACAGGAGTGCTGAACATCTGTGTTTGTTCCTGTGGAGTCTGGTGAATAAAGACATCCTCCAGTGTCAACCTCTTCACTTGAAACAGGTGTTTGAAGTTCACCCTTTTGGATGACTTTGAACCGAAGGCATGGAAAGCTTACTGGGAAAATAAGCATCAAAGGCCTTGTAGACCTTTTGAAAGAGTTAAATCTCTCTCTGATCTCACTGGTTTCAGTCAGGCTATTAGGTCTTTAAGCATCTTGTCTTTGAGGTTTAATCTGTACTCTTAATTGTCCATTCCTGATGGTTTCTGTCACTCCAAGTATACTAATTCTGCCTTAATAACTATAGCAGTCATTGCATTGACATAAAAACACTTGTTATTTTGCTTATAACTTTCTTCACTTACAAGCTTTCCCTTCAAAGCCTTTCAGCCAGTCCATAATTGGGGTGATGGGGGTTGAGAAGCATGAGTAGAGCTATAGCACTTGATAAATCACTTCTTCTCAAGTTCTCTGGGCTTCTGGAGCAAGAGAAGTGTCACCATGCCACCTTTTTACTCAAACCTACTGGTGGCAAGCTGCCAGAGTGTTGATTCCCAGACGCTTTGCATTAGAAGGGGATCTAACATCTGCACTTGCCAAGTGTCCTGTGGGCTTTGACAGGACTTCATGTGCAGTTGAGAAGCAGTGTGCATTTGTGTGTGAGTCTTATCATGATGGAAGTGAAGTGCCACAACGATGATTAATGGAGGCGGGCTGAGAGGAGAGAGCTGGGACTATTCAGCGCTTAGAGGAGAAGACTCAGGGGAATCTTATCAATATATACAAATAGCTGAAGGGAGGATACAAAGGAGATTGAAGTGAGGTTCTTTTCAGTGGTGCCCAGTGACAGGAACACAAGCACAGACTGAAACAGAGGAAGTTCTGTCTGAACACCAGGAAAATACTCTTTCTGTGAGGGTAATTGAACTCTGGCACAGGCTGCCCAGAGAGGTTGTGCAGCCTTGTCGTTGGAGATCTTTAAAAGCTGTCTGGTACAATCCTGGGCAAATGGCTCTGAGTGCCTCTGCTTGAACCAGACAGTTGGATCAGATGTCCTCCAGGGCTCCCTTCCAACCTCAACCAGCCTGAGATTCTGTGAAGTTAAGTTTTAATCCAGGGCATCATGTGGTTGATGACCTGACCTGGGATGGAGGTTTCATCTTTCATCTGCCTTGTCTTATCCATGTGCAGTTACTTCATTGTTTTGTACAGTATGGTCCCACTAATGACACCTTTTGCTGTTCTACTGATGGGGTTTTAAAAAAATTTTTTTTAGTTTAATAACTTTAATAAAACCTTTTCAATTTCTGTATGCATGAGACTTTGGGGAGAGCTCAGCTTTCTTTTAAAACTAAATGAAAAATTAGTTTTTGTGGTTATAAAAAAAAAATCCGAAGTATAGCTTTCTTCGAAACCAAAATAGTACATAAGATAGATATTCTAATGCTCTGTGTTTTATGACAACATTTTGTTTTTAGAAAGCTGGTTTTTAATTTCTTTTCAGCTTCTTGTATTTTCTGTTTTTCAACAAACTTCTCCCCTCCCCACTATTGGATTTATACATCATATATTCTGGCTGTGTAGAATTTATGTATGTGTCTTTTTTGAGTCTCAAGTTCATGAAGTGCTCATATCTGATCCAGTGTTTAATAGGATTCAGATTATGCAAAGAAGCTGATAATGCTGCCCTGTTCTAATGAAGTGCTTGAACATAGGCCTAAGTGGAAACATGCTGTGTGGGATGTTCAGAAGTGCCCATGGGAGAAAGGAGCTTAGATCCCATTGAGAGTGAAGAACATGATCCCACCGTCTTGAGAACGTGATGTCTCCTCCTTGCTCTGCTCCTGCTGCCATTGGGTGTTGTCATTCTGACGACTTCATGAGCCAAGCTGTGGCTTTCAAGCACCATCCCTTTACAGCCACACTAATGTAAATTCTCACACCTTGCCAGGTTTTTCTCTAGTGGGTTTCAATGCAGTGGTTTTAGCATAGTTAATGAGGGAGTGTCTCTTCTGTCCCTTCCAAAGGCATGGTTAGGAGGAGTTGTTTTCCTTGTATTTTGTAAAAGACGTGTAACTTCTGACACACAGGCTCTTGTTTTGCAGGTCCCCAGTTTGCTGGTTGCAGAGAGGCCGCCTTGTCAACTGGGATCACATCAAGTGCTCTGAGCTCCCATTCCTCCATCAGGTACGTGAATAGTTGTGATCAATTTATTGATTTGAAAGAACATTCTGAGTAGATAATTGCATTTCAACTGGAGGCCTCGGTGAATGGCTTTTTAGAGAGTAGAAATGGCAATCTGCAGAAAGTAGTACAATTAATATAATGGATCAGACTGGTACTAAGAGATGTTGCTTACTGCTGATGTGGATTGTGTTTCCTTGTTTCCTTTGGGGTGTGGTGACCTGGAAAGACATTGTATTGAGCCCTTTGAATGAGAGGACTGAAGTGGGAATTGAATTATTAGCCCAGGATCTTCTGTTTTTTCCTACTATTACTGGCAAACTAATTTCGTATGATGTGATTGTTGTTTACCTGAGTACTTAGCACAGCTGTATTCTTTCCTACTCAGATCACTTTTTTTTTGATTTATGACAAATGCTGATATATTATGAGACCTAACTGTTTAAGAAAAAAATTTTAAAAATAATAAATAAAAACCTATGTACTGAAGTCAAGCATGAAATCTGTCAATCTTCATTCTTTCCCCCAAACCTGCATATTTTTTGCACAGCCTATGTATTTGAATAGGGAAGAAGCACAGTCCAGTCCTTCCTATCATGCTATAAAAACCGTGAAGGTGTAGAAGAACACACTGTGGGAAGGAAAGGACAGATAAACAGATTAAAAAAAGAGGTGCTGCAGCACCTGGCAGAGTGGCTGTACCTATATAGTTGATTACCCAGCAACAAATGACTGCGAGACTGAGATATATTTGGGATAATCTCACAGAGTGCAGCCCCTGAAGTGGGTAGAAAGCAAGATGATGATGCATTGGTGTTTATGTTCAATCCGTTCTAAAGCCCTGTAGGGAAAAATATTTCTGAATCTTCTGGAAGGCTAAAGCTACAAATAAAACACTGTAATATCTCCCAAGTGGATATATTCGAATTGGTGAAGCTTTTCAATAGAGGGTCAGTCTTCCCCCTTTATTTTGTTTAAATACTTCCTGTTTTGGTTTCCTTTAAACAGTTACAGGTGACATAGTGACCAGTGTATCTTTGAATGTATGACTTCCATGTTGGTTACAACTGGAATTAAGATCTGTTCTATACTGTTAACCTTACCCTGTATCAATCAAATTGAATCAACAAAAGCGCAGTAATTTATGCTAGAAAATAACTCTTTTTGTTACTTTTTCATGCTGTATTGTCTGTGAAAACTAAAATATTTATTGTTACACAGGCTCCTCAGAAGGGCTCTTCTGTCCATGTAGGTTTTGCAGTTAAATGGAGCAGGTAGTGTAGTTGTTGGTAGTGTGGCCATAATTTACCAACCAATAGGGAGAGTCTTTAATTGGACAAGGGGGTTTTTTTATTTACTGAATTACTGTGTCAAAACTTGAACAACTGTGCTTTCAGCTGTCAAACTGAATTACAGGTTTAGGCCAAGGAGATGCAACAAACATAGACCTTCAACAGTTGGACTGACCCAATTTTATGCATTGTTAGTGATTTTGTTGGTTTTGTATTATTATATATTTAACTCAGCAGAGCTTCCAGGCAAGGTTTGAAGAAGAGTGGGAGACTTCTTTGTTTTCTTTGTTACTGTAAATATTCACACAGGATGACTGTATAATTTGAAGGATGCAGCTCTTCGGGCCATGTTTACTTGCTCATCCTTACAACACTGTGCACAACACTGCTGTATAAAGTGTACAGGAAAACAAAAATCTAGCAAAATCTGTTTCTTTGCAGAAATGTCTTAGATTGAGCCTTTAAAGCGGTCTTTACAGACTAAGGACAAGTGCTTTTTTTTCTGGTCTAAAGCCTTTTGGGTAAACGTGGTGAGTGAGTGCTGGGGACATCTGTTTGGACTGACAGAGAATGTGTTTGATTATGCATATAGTAAGTGTTTGTACTTCATACAAAAGAAGCGTGAGTCTCCCAGGTAGTATTTCACCATGGAAATCGGGCAGTGTGAATTGTTATCTCAAGTGCAGTGTCACTGGGAGGTGAGATTTAACCAGGATAGTCGCTTCTGCTGTACAGACAAGGAGATGACCTTGTGGAAAAATGGCACACTGCTGTGTTCCTCTCACTGACACAAAGAGGGGAAAAGTCTGCCTGTGTCAGTGCAGTACTTGCACTCAGACATGGAGTCTAGACCAGAAGCTGTCAGGTTGTAGATTCTGAGGGATTTAAAGGGATCTTTGTGCTGTGAAAAGGCTTTCTGCCTGCATGCCTGATGTTAGGAGTGGAGTTGTTGTGGAGAGGAATAATGCTTCGCTTTCCCCACCAGTGTGTGTTTTTCTTCAGCTCTTCCTGCTTCTTGCCTCTCTGCTGACAGGGAGGCTGGTTTGCCATACTAAACACCTTAGGGCTGACAGGATGGAGAAAAACCTACAGGCTCCTTTGACAGCAGTAATCAATAAGAAGTGAAAAAAATCTCACTCTGAGAAGCCCCTTTCCAGCTATAAATGGCAATGGAAGTCTTGAAGGTGAAACTCTGATTTTTAGCCCAAATTGTGAACACAAAGGACCAGGAATCTGAGACCAGGGAAAAGATTTGCAAACTGAGAGTTTTTTGCTGCTCATCTGTGTGCACCTCAACCTAGGGAAAAACTGCATTGTGCCAGACAGTCCTCAAAAATGTCTTCCTCAGCCCATGAGCTGGTGCTTTGCTGATTGCATCCCCCAGGACTTAGAATAATAGAATTTTTAAGGTTGGAAAAGACCTCCATGATCATCGATTCCAACCATCAACTTGGCACGACCATGTTCACCACTAAACCATGTCACTTGGGGTGCTTCATCCACACTTTTTTTGAGACTTCCAGGGATGGTGATTGCAGCACTTTCCTGGGCAGCCTGTTCCAATGCCTGACTGCCCTTTAAGTGAAGAAATTTTTCCTAATATCCAATCTCAACCTGTCCTGGTGCAACTTGAAGCCATTTCCTCTCATCCTGCCACTTGTTACCTACCACTCACCACCACCTCTGGGCCCAGCCATCCAGTCAGTTTTTTACCCAGTGAGCAGTGCACCCACCCAAAGCCACGAGCAGGCAGCTTCTCCAGGAGGATGCTGTGGGAAACACTGTGAAAGGCTTTATTAAAGTCTGTGTAGATACATCCACAGCCTTTCCCTCCTCCACTGAACAGACCACCTTGTCACAGAAGGAGATCAGGTTGGTCAAGCAGCAGCTGCCTTTCACAAACCCATCCTGGCTGGGCCTGATCCCCTGGTTGTCCTGTGTGTGCCACATGCTGGCACTCAGGATGATCTGCTCCGTGCCCTTCCCTGGCAGTGAGGCCAGGCTGACAGGTCTGTAGTTCCCTGGATCCTCCTTTGGACCCTTCCTGTAGATGAACATCACAATTGCTGACTTCAGTCAGCTGGGACATCCCTGGTTCACCAGGACAGCTGACAAAGGATTGGAAGTGGCTTGGCAAACTCCTCCACCAGTTCCCTCAGTGCCCTTGGGTGGATCCTGTCGGGGCCTACAGACTTTTGTGTGTCTGAATGTGTAGCTGGTCACTGACCATTTCCTCCTGGATTTTGGGGGCTTCATTCTACTCCCTGTCTCTGTCTTCCAGCTCAGGGGGCTGGGTACCCTGAGGATTACTGGTATTATTGAAGACTTGCTGCAAGAGCTTTCATTATCATACTGCCAGCTTCTCCAAAGTTCCCACTTGCCTTATGAGAGACGGTGAATTTCTCCAACTCTCACTTCCGGTGAGAGTCACCGGAAAATGAGGAAACTTAATCAAAACTAGGCAGAAGGAAGGATCAGAATTAACTTCTTAACATAACAGGTCTGCTTTATTTTAAAAAATAAGTAAATAATTTCTATGGAAGAAAAAGTTTTTTTCTTTCCAAATAGATTTAATTGCCAGGAAGTCACATTGAAAATGGGAATAACAACTTGTAATTATGAATGGGGATAGACAGAAACTCCCAGAGCATCTGCTTAATCAAAAAATAGAGGCTGAAGGGTGCGGTATTTTTCATGCTGTATTATAGTGATAATGGCAAGTCATTCAGAAAGCACAATAGGAAAAGTTAGGTCTAGCTGATCTATTCTTGTTTTGCGATGCTGAGTAATTGTTAATATGGGCTCTTACTGTCGTCTTTGTTTTGCAGGAAGCGGTGCAAGCAAATAAATATGTCTGTATCCCATATTGCTGTTTTACTCACAACTTAGCTGCTTATTGGGTTGATATGGAGTTTTTATTCCCTTTATGTTAGTTGTGCAGCTAGGGAATTTGGTGGTAATAAAAACACAGAGCTCTTGCAGCACGCTTTGTGCTGATACATCTCAGTGTTTTGTGAAGTATGTGATAACCTCACACTGCAGATATGTGACAGGGAAAGAAGTCTGCCCCCATGGTCACTTGGCTGGCAGAAGAATTGGGATAGGGGTCCCTGGCCTTGAGTCTCAGCACAGAGCTCCCTCTCTCTGACCATGCAGCCTCTGCTTTGTTTTTTTCATAGAACTGTTAGTGGTATCATTCCTCCTAAGGATGTGGGGAAGGTTTTAGATATTAGGCAGGTATCTTTTTGTCAGCACTAAATTAATTTTAAAGGGAAGATACAAAAATAGCACATCCTTTTGTATTAGATATCATATGTCCTCTGGAATCATCTTTGCCAAATGCTATTAATGGCTACTCAAGAGATTCATTCTATTATCTTGACTAGCTTATTTCTAAAGTAGTTTGACATTTTATTTGTCTGACTTATCTGTTGTTGTAGAGGGATATTGGTTTATTACCCTTTAGAAGGCTGAAATGTTAACCAGGAAATATGGGAGCTCCTTTCATTACTTTTTTACTATGAAATACGAACTCACAGACTGGAGTGTCAGCTCTGCAGTAAAGGAGAATTCTGGCCTTGTGCTCAAGAGGTTTGGATTTGACTACAAACAGTATCCCACATCCTCTGTGGTAAGCTGCTTATTCTTCAATCCTACAAAGCAGTTTTAAGCCCTACACACGTTACCTCTTGAATGGGAAATTGAGCTTTGTCTTCCTCTGGCACTGTCAAGATCCCAGTGTCTGCAGTCAGTGTGAGCAAGCACTGCAGGAAGGGAGCGTGCTGGAGTGAAGCTGGGTTCCTGCTCCCAGAGCAGACCTAGCTGTGAACAGTAGGACAGATGTAATTTAAAATATTCACTGGTGTCACTGCTGGATGTGTACTGTCAGCAGTGTGAACTATAATGGTAACAGTAGTATGTTAACAGAAACCCTGGAGGAATTGCCTGGAGGAATTAGAACCATTTCATATGGTCATCTTTTAAACTGAACTTTTTTCTTCTTCAGCTAGTCCAGACGTGCTTGACATCAGCTGAAAGCTCTAAATTTAATGGCTTTGGGTGGTTTTGTATGGCTGTTCTGGTGTCCTCTGTGCTTCATGATTTCCTGATTCCACCTTCATGTGTGCACACACACTCTCCATTCAGGAATGCAAGATAAATATTTGATTTTATTTTGATCTTTGGGAGGCACTGTTAGTAGGAGGGATTTATCGAGAAGCTAGGAGAAATCTCGGAGTCTGATAAGCAGAGAAAACCAGTTGAGATGGATTTGCAGTTTTCTGTGTGTGAGAGCACTATTTTACTTTGCATTACCATTCCGAGACACAGAAGATAAAAAGCATCTGATTAATAGAAGCCTCGATGAAGATGTGCTGGTATATATGTTTTTGGAGTCTGGTAGATCCTGGGCTTGGCACACAAAAAATCTGTCCTTTCATGAAGGAGTTTTCCTCATATTAGAGAAAAGTGTAAGGTAAATGAAACAAATAAGTACAGCAGGCAAGTATTATTAAACAAGTTTTGTGTCAGTGAATGAATATCCACATTTTTAAAAAGAATCTAAAACTGAAGCCTGCAAAAATAAATTGCTTTGTCTTAACAATACAATATCTAAGAAAGCTTTTGCTTTTTGAGGAAAAAAATAATAGAAAACTTTAGCCCTTCTTATAGCAAAGATAATTACACTCTTGCTTATTTTAATTGCATTATTTTAAGTAGGTCACTCACACGCTTAAACCTGTGGAAAATTTAGGAAAGCTTAGCAAGCTGGCATAAGGGCAGAATCAGGGGACCTTCTTTTAAAGTGCCTGTACTGGTCCAGCATTTTAGCATGGACTGCCTGCAGTCAGAGAGAACATCTACTTGTATTTGTTTTTAATCTAGACTGGTGTTAGCACTTCTTTTCTGGGTCAACTGATTTCATTACAGACATGTTTGTTGCAGTCAAGCTGTCTTGTAGCAGCAGTGATAAAAAGATAAAATCAGGCTTCTGAAAGCAAGGGTGACAAGATTGGCTCAGAGTGGGTAAAGAGACTAAAAACAGGAACAACTTCATGTGGTCAGGGATGGTACTGAATATTTGCTTTCTGATTTAGGGTGTATTTAGTGGCTATAGAAGAATGAGGCAAAAGTTACCAACTCAGTTCCTGATTTCTTAAATCCGTGGCTCTGTTTTCCAGGAGCTTAGGATGCTGCATGTCCTGTTGGTACTGAAAAAACCTGACCTTTGGTGTCATCTCAAGAGCAGCAGAGCTCCAGACACATTTGCAACAGCTCTTCCCCTGTTCAGCTGCTTAAGTGGTGCACCAGAGCTCCTCTGAAAATTTGAGTAAAGGGCTCTTTTGAAAGTATTTGTCTGCAAAGATACAGCATGGAGAGCACTTTGGTCTGAGCTGGCTTTGCTCTACACATTAGTGTAGTTACAAGCTGGTCTTTAAACTCCTTGGAAGCCTCCAAGAAAAAGGGTTATAAAGGTGATGCTAGTGGGTATAATCCATTTGGAAAACGATAGCATTTCTGATGTGATGGGTTTTCAAGCATTGCATATGTTACCAGAGGCAGCTAAGTGGGATTGAAGTATACAGAACAGCCTTTTCGGGAAAAAACCTCTTACCTCTGCTTTTTACACATCTTCTGTGGTGTGTCTTCTGTGGTGAATTGTGCCACATTATCAGTGTTTGCACTGTTATTTTTTTTTTCTGCTGAACTCCACATGAATGGATGTGTAGCAAGGGGTTCGAGAGAGAGTGCTTTGGATCAGCGTTTGTTTGCCTCTGGAGCTCTGCCAATGTAACCTGAGGAGTTTGCGATGGTGGGGAGTCTTTCCTGGAGTTCAGGAAAAAGGAAGGAAAAAAGGCTCTGTGCTCTGAACAGAGATATTTGCACAAAGCACACTCTGTGGTGGAAATAAGTCAGGTGGAAAAACAAGTCATGCAAGGTGGCTAGCAGTGTAACTAATTTTTCCTTTCTTCCCTATGAAGCCCATCTTCTTTAAAAGGAAATAGTTTACTGGCAGTTTGAACTTCTCAGTGGTGTTCAAAGTAATAGGGAAATAGTTTACTGAGATATGATGTTTTCCTTCTGTTTCAATAGCAGGTAAGCTTCCCCCACCTCAGTTTGACCAGAACTTCACCAGGCACAAACAAGAGGGAGCAAGGTAGTAAGGAGGCAGAACCTCTCTTTTTATTTCTTGGCTGCTGGGTGTAGTCTCACAGTGAGGGATAATAGGAGCCACACTAAAGTCCTGATCCACTGTCTTTTCAATTCAAAGACTCTCATCTATTTAAAGAGATTTGAAACAAACTTCAAACCTGTCTGCTTCAGTTAAGCTCATAGTATTGCTGGCTGGTCAACCTGGAAAAAAGAGAGATTAAAATAATATTATCCTGGATCATATCCTGTCTTCTGCTTGCTTGGTGTTCGGTAGCACTGTGTCACAGCTTTGTGCATTAGCTCCTTTCCTGGTGTAATGAGAGATCTCCCCCTGGTTTCAACACACAAATTGTTGTGGCTGATCACTAGAGGTGGAAATGCTGTACTTTCATTATAGCCCTGCCTATCCCTATCCCTGTTTCTCCTCAATGCAGTGGATGCTTTTCCTCTCCTGGTTTCTTCTGTAAGATCACAGGTTGTAGTGGAACTGACCTAAGTAGCCAGTAAAGGCTTGAAATGAAACAAAATGAGCAAAGCTGTAAGGAAAGTGAACTTGATTGTAAAGTTTTCACTGTGTGATCAGCCAAATCCTAAGATCTGTCTATTCCTGGACTTTTCCTAAAATAAGCTAATATAATCCCCTGTGAGGACATTTGTTCTGAGGTAAGAGTATCTATATAGAAATTGAACTCTTGAAACCACTTGAAAGTATTCTACAATAACTACGTTGATTAATTTCTAAGCATATCAGGACTTGCAGCGATTACAGCTGGTATTGCTTCTGTACCTCACTGCTTGCTTAAAGTAGCTCAGACTGTGCCCAGTAACGAGTCAGGTTCAGAATTGTGGCCTTTCATTTAATTTAAACTAGCAGAAGCAAACAGTCTTCTCGATGCTCCATCTAAAATGTGTTACCACAGATTGAAACTCTGCACTGTGTATTTGTGTGCTGACTCCACAAACCTCCCACCCTTTGCCACCATCTCTTTCATAACTGTAGAGTTTAAATGTGGAAACATCTCTAAGTCAGACAAGGATATTTGGCTCAGAAAATGAGAGGAGGAGGTCAGTGCACCCCATGAAGTGATAGATGAGGGGATGAGATGTGTCTAATGGAAAAGACTGGAAAAAGGTGAGAGAAGAGCACTGAAGGAGAGAAAATTAGAGGTAAAGGGAGTGGAAACAGGGAGAGGCTGTAAGGTTCTGATGAAATGAAAATGAGTAGTTGTTAATATACAGGAATTGCTCTGTGACTTTGGATAGGCTGGGCTCCCTGCTTGCCTGGCTTTCCTGCCATGCTGTCCCTGTTCACTTCAGCAGAGAACTTGGCCTTCGCCACTCAGAGGTTGCCATCTGTCACAGTCACCCACTGGCCTGTGAATTATTTGTGCTTGTCTAAAGGCACGAACTGCTGAATGCGTGAGCTCTGCTGTCACTCCAGGATTGATGCTGCAGCTCAGCTGGAGGCCAAATGGTAGAGTCGCAGCCCCCAAAAAAGCCCCAGAGCAGCTCTCTCCAGGGTTCCCAAAGAAGGAGTGCAGGCCTCAACTGTGCTGCAGCCAAGGCTGAGGGCAGAGTAGCAATATTTAAAACTGAAAAAAATAAATGCTGTTCACCTCTGTGGACCTTACAGTTTCATTACGGTTTGGATGAAGCTGCACAGAAATTTGGTGTTTCCAGTATGGTTAGAACTATCCGCAAACATGTGAGTTCACCCCCACCTTTCATTCATGCTAAGGGGAAGTGTGATACATATATTAGACTATAGCACTGACCAAAATAGCTCCAACACTTTGCATCCAGTGAGCAGCTGATGTATGTGATGGTCTCTTCCAATGTCGCTGTCTCCTTGCAGTCAACTGTTTAAGACACAAATGGCAGAAACACAAATACATTCCTGAAATCAATAAGTAGTTACAGTTCATGAACAACAGAGGGTCAGATTCAAAGCTGGTGAAAGTTACCATAGCTTCATTAAAGTTTCACTTATTTATGTTTACATTATTTTATCAGCATGATTTCACAGCTCTAGCTTACAGCATGGCATTGAGAGTAACCGAATCAGCTTAAGTAAGGTGGAATTGGACTCTGCTGTGAGGAGATCAGAGCTGGGAGGGAGATTTAGCCCTCTTAAATCAGATGTGCAGTCAGTAAAAATAATTATGTGGAACTACAGCCTTAATAGAGTGCTGCAATTTTATACCAGCTCCTGATATGACTGGGAAATTGTAGCTAAACTTTAATTTACCCACCACCCCCTGCTCTTCATGCTGACTATGATAATCATGAAAGCTGCTCTCATCTGATAATGGTTTTTAAGAGTTATCAGTATGAGGACACTAAAGGTAGGCTAAGAGTGAGTCATCTACTCCATATAATGAATTCATAAACTAGTTATGCCAGTAGAATTATCAAAAAAATTTGGCATTCTGGAAGTTCTTTTCATAGTCCAAGTGCATATTACTCTCCTATTAATTTAATAATTTAAGCTTACATTTTCTGAAAGTGTGTTGTGCTGTTTGTAATGGTTTTGGAAGATGCAAGGTCTGTTTACAGCCTCAGTCTCATCATGTCTTTCTGTTGTTACAGAGCTGTTTGAAATTTTGTTTGAGGTTAAATCTATGCAATTCCTTCATATCAACTGAATAATGCTACTAGTGTCTTGAGAATAGGGATTTTTTCGCTAATTTTGCTAAATAATTTTATCTATTGCTTTATAGTTTAATAGAAACTTCCTGAAGGACTGAAGAGATCTTCAGAGTATTTTAAAAAAATTTCATAGTGTGCAAGTGGAAGATACTTGGGTTGTCCTGGGTTTTGGAATTTAGGCAGCCCTTTAGTTAGGATTTCTGGACATGTCTGTGGCACAGATTTAGATATTCTTTGCCATTTTGAATGTTTTCTTTTTACTTCAGCAGGTACTAAATCTAATAAGGGCAGACATGCCACTATGAAATTGAAGCAGAGAGAGGAAATAGGCATTTGTCATATGGATGAATTTCAACAAGTTTGATTTCATATTGCTTTTTGAAAAGCAGCCTGATATGATAAATGACAGCAAATGAAATTCTGTTTAACAGTTACTGACCTCTTTTTTTGGTAGTATTCCTGCAGAAGTTGCAATATTCAAACCTCAATATAGAAAACAGGCTGCAATCATGTTATGAAGCTTTCCATAGGTATAAAGAGTGTTCTCCAAAGTGCTTTGAGTAATAAGTCTTGCTAAGTACAGGCAATTTTGCTATTGTCTGGTTGTGTTACAAATGTGAAGGGATAGCAAAATGGAGAGTCTCATGATAGCCACTAGCAGTGTCCCTTGATGTACATCTGGCAAGCCCTTTGACTTAAATTGGGATGTCCTTACAGACATTAACATGCAGTGGTTGGTCAGTGCTTCTCTGCCCCTTGCCTGGGCAAACACATAACTAATTGTGTTTATTGCCTGATCACAATGGGAAATCTCTATAATTTAAAAAGTATTTATTGCCAAGGTCAACATGAGGTAGCATGCCAGCAAAGCCCAAGGAGGGCAGTAGATCTTATTGAGAAAGAGAGAAAAGAATGGCCAGACTCTTTATCAGGGAGTCTTTAATTTCAGCTATCACTGCTAATAAGGCTTTCCAGGCATGGGAGAGCTCTTGTGGTGTCTAGGTTAGAGAGGATACAGCATGTCAAAGAGGGTGTAGTTTGTCTCCTGTCACCCAGTGATGTGGACAAAGAAATCAGCAAAGCTAAAGTGTAATCCATGGAGAGCAGCCCATGGAGGTGCCACCTCCTGCTGAACCACCTCCTTTAGAATGTTTGGGACACGTCATTAGATGCACGTTAGCAGAAATACATTTAGTAGTGTAAGGACAGAGAAAAACATGAAGATCAGTCATTCTGAACAGAGAGAAGTCCAAGCATTCTCTCTGCCTCCTTGTTCTGTGGGAAGTCTGTGACAGAGCTAATGGTGACAAAACCAGGTTTTTAACCAATCTGAGATCACATCTGGAAAAATGTCAGGATACTTTACAGCCTTACTTGTAGTCAAGCAAACATTGAGCAGAAGTGTGTATAAGACAGCTTACTGTCTTCATAATATATTTGAATTTATCATGTGTGTATCTATGTGACTCTATTCCTATAGAAAAGCAGTCTGTGAAAACACAATGTTCATTTCTTAGAATCATTGAGTACAGTGGTCCCTCATACCCCTAATGGTTTCTGGATGTATTATTTCTTTTTTTTTTACATTCTGTTTTGTGCCTTTAAGAAAGAGGAGCAAAGGCCACGTTTGGCAGCAGCCACTTTCCTTTTGAAAAACCTCTGTTCTTTGCTGCGTGTCAGATGGTGTTAGAGACTAGTTTCTAAACCAGATTAATTGAGTTCAAACAAAGTTCCCAAGCTTTGCAGAAGCTGTCAATTTGCGTTTTTATTTTTATTTCCTTTTTGACACAATCTAGTGTCAAAAAGAGTTCAAAATCCAATATGACAGCATGATGGGAAGGTGTTGTGCCTTCTTTCCAATTTAGAAGAATTGCTTTCCAAGTGAGAAGATCTCCAGCATCTCCTAGTGCTGTGAAGAATGCAGCAAGTACAAAGATGCTTTGCAGTAAATGTCTCCAGGAGGCCTGGTATAGCCTGAATTTGAACATGGCTGAGCCAGTTGAGACCCTCCCCAGTATGAAATACCTCACAGGCTGGGACTGCGAGGAGCAAGTATTCTGCTGTTTTTATCTATTTTGCTAACAAGAAAACTATGTTTGCTAATTTTTAATGACTTGTTGCATTAGGTTTACTTGCAAATCCTTGTCTTCTGTCCAGTATTAGCTTCCTCTTGAGAAAGCCCTGAGTATGAAAGGAAATACAATTTCAGATAATGTATTCCGGCTGGTTGGTTCTTTCCCTTGGACACAGTCGCAGAACTGCTGTATTCTGCTATAGTATTAATTCCTACCTGTTGCTTGGAGTGGGGTTTGGTTCCCTCCCAGGGTGTATCTCCTGTTCATCCCTGTCCACCTACGGTTGTTGGTGTGATGAGCCATTTGGGCATAGTTAGGTTCCCTGAAGGAGTAAATAAAAAGCTTCCTACAGGTTTTGTCAGTCTCTCATGTACCCTCCACAAGCTTACTGCTCACTTAAGATAGTGTTGCTCAGTCTCTAGACAATTTGAAATTCCTTTGGCTTCAGATCTGAGTTTCAGTGAAGCTGTGTATTCAATTTCTTAACCTTGACCTGTTGTTTAAACTTGTACTTCCTTAACAGAGCACAAAAAAAGGTACTTAACTTTATGAATGTGCTTGTAGGCTTGAATGACTGGAATGAAGTACCAGCAGGTCCCAGCTCTTGCATTTGCCCCGTTCAGTATTGCTCAGTATTCTGGATGGTGCAGAAGCTGCTGTGTAAATCTTAAATCTTTGGCTTGGCAACAGAAATGCCATGCAGGTAACTCACTGACTGGTCTTTGCTACGCTTCATCTGCTTTTCTGATTCCATTTGAGATTTGGTAACACCTGCTCTGCAAGTGGCAATGACAGCGCCAGGTGTTTGCAGGCATGTGGCCATAGGTGTGTGGTCGAATGCATGGATGCATGTGTGCACACTGAATGCTTGCTCAGTTCCATTGTATTGTGAGTTACCATCATCACTGCCAGTGGGCTGGCAGTGCTTTTTTTCCTTGCATTGACTCTCAAGGTGCCCTGAAGGAAGGAATGAATGACAACACATCGATTCGGAAAGGCGCACATTCTAGAGATTGTTCAGGAGGGAAGCGGTTGACTTGGCAAGTTCAATTTTGAAAGCAATCTTTTTCTGGGCACTGAAAGATAACAAGGGAGGGATCCTGCCCAGGAAACGAGAGACTCAATTTACCAGCTGTCAGACACGTGGCATTGACTTTGAACAAAATGAACACCAGACTCTCTGAGGCTTGAGGTGTCAGTGGAGCCCAAAAGTCATATACACATATTTGAATGATGCAGATGAGTAGCTTTTGTATGGCAAGGTTGCTTTTATCTCCTAAAGTAAAATAATGGCATCCATAAAGGTGACTTTGCTACAGGGAGGATTTCCTTACAGTCTAGATGCTGAAACAAATATCTTGAAGATGTGTAGAGTAGTGAATTTTAATTGATTGCATTCCTTTTTCCATTGGAAAACTTCTTTCTATATCTTATAGCGTTTCACTTCAAATGATGATCCTGTTTGAAGAGGTTTCCAGTTTAGTTTGAGAAAATAAAAAGTGATGAGTGTTGAGAAAGGTGTAATGTGTTGAGATAAACTATTCTCTCTTTTAGTGTTCATGTGGTGCCTTCATGTAGTGCTGTGAGGATTAGAATTTAAAAACCACAAGTTTGGAAAGGTTGATTAAGTTGCTGAGCTAGAACAGGCAGCAGTGGTGGTCAAAGTTTACAAACATGAAAAAAAGTGGGATTTTTTTTTTTTTTTCGTGTTGTTTTTATTTTGTTTTGTTTTTAAAGCCTCAGCCATCCTGCTGCTGTGTTAGACCTGTGTCAGTTTGGTTAAGCTGACAGCTTTATGCTTCCCAGCTTGGAAGCTGGGTCTCTGCTGTTTCTGCCAGTTAGAGGATTTTGAAGGCACTGCCAGGCAGGTGCTTTGCAGAGGCACGAGAGGTGGGAGCTGCAGGGGATAGCACAGTGCAGGTGAGAACAGCTGCAGAATGAGAGAGGCCCTTCTCTCTCCCTGCCCGCTGTGTCCGTCAGACCCGTGGCTCTCGCTTCGGCCCGAAGATGCTGCTCCCAGCTTGTGCCAGGCCTTGGTGTGAACAGTGGGTTAAGTCAAAACATGAGCTGTAGCTGAGGCAACAGTCACAATCTGCCTCAAAAAATTCATGTAAGTGTGCTAATTCTGCCTATCACATTCCTTAAACACCAGATATCCACGAGAAAATGAGAGATTTCTCTGCAAAACCCCAGTTTTGCCACTCCATAGCAACACTGAGGACTCTCTGTTTCCTGGGGATATCCCCATATGTCAGAAAGGAATGGAACCTGAAAGGGGCTGTAGTCAGGTGGGGGTTGGCCTCTTCTACCAGGCAACCACTGGCCAGATGAGAGGGAATGGCCTCAAGCTGTACCAGGGTAGGTTCAGGTGGGACATCGGGAACAATTTCTTCACTGAGAGGGTGGTCAGGCATTGGCATGGGCTGCCCAGAGAAGTGATGGAGTCACCATTCCTGGAAGTGTTCAAGGAATGACTGGAGGCAGCACTGAGTGCTGTGGTTCAGTTGACACAGAATCATAGAATGTTTGACATAGAATCATAGAATGTTGTGGGGTTGGAAGGGATCTTAAAGATCATCTGGTCCCAACCCCCTGCCATGGACAGGAACACCTCCCACTAGACCAAGTTGCTCAAGGCCTTATCCAGCCTGGCTTTGAGCACTTCCAGGGTTGGGGCATCTGTAAGCTCCCTGGTCAACCTGTTCCAGTCTCTCATCACCCTCATAAAGTACCTCATCTAGGTAAAAAAATTTCTTCCTAATACCTAAGCTAAATTTTCCCTCTTTCAATTTGTATTATTACTCCTTGTCCTGTGACCACAGTTCCTGACAAAGACTCCCACTCTGGCTGTTATTATGTCAAAGGTTGCACTTGGTGATCTTGGAGATCTTCTCCAACCTTAACAATTCTATCTTTCATGATTGCAAAGTACAATAATGCTTTAAAAGTGACATTTTAAAAGATTAGTTTTTAACTAAAAAGTCAAAACAAAGCTGACAAACCCAAGGGAGAAAAAAAGTGTTGTTCTGTGGAAATTCAGATTATATTTTGATTTTGATACATTCCTCTGTTTCCAGCAGGAAAAAACATCCTACTCACTATGGAGGAAGGTGGTTTTCAAGTCCTGTCTTGCAAGTTGGAAATTTAAATGCAGCATCACTGTGGGTGCAGGTGACACTGAGAAAGTGAAATAGGACTTAAAATATGGATATAAAAGACCCTTTGTGAAGTAGATCTGGGTAAAAAGTGAGACTCCAATACTGTGTGCTGCCACTTTGATCTTCCTTCTGGTAGGGATTGCACCCTAGCAAATTCAATGTCGAGATCAGATTACAATCTATGAGTTTTAATTGGCTTCACCATTGAGAATGTTGTGCATCTTCTTGGGCATGGCAGGCCATTCCAATTTTGATGGGGATATAGGAGGTACAAAGTGGTTTTGTTGTTAGTTGGCGAACAGTACAGAATGAGAGAACAAGGGAAAGGGATATTAATTTGTGATACATGGGAGTATGCTTGAAAGAAGATTACAGGAACGGTGGCTTGGAAAACGGTTGTGTGTTCTTTTGCTGATTTCCTGTGAGGGTTGGGAGATGTTTACAAGATATGGAATAGCCAGCACAGATCAGTAATGGATTCACTGCAGCAATTAAAAAAAGTTAAATATTTGGGGTTTCTACACATTTTTCTGAGAATGGGTTTGGGTAGAAGGTTTGTGATAAAAAGCTGTATTGTCTCCTGGTGTTACAGATTCTCATAGTAGCTTTTGATGGGCAGTGTTGAAGAGCCATTCCTGTTGTGTAGGGGCTAAAATCTGGGAGTGCAGCTACTGGGAATGAAGAAAAAGCAGAGTCATCCTCAGTGTTTGATAATCCTGAGTGACCTGGGGCTTCCCAGTCCTCTGAGTTGGAGAACCACGAGTGCAGGAACAGTGACTTTCCATTTGTGGACACTGATACTGTAACTGTAAGGGACCAGTTATGCCAGCTAAATGTTCCCAAAGCCATGGAGTGGATGTTATGGCAGGATCCCTCTCAATCATCCACCAGAGGTCTCTTGGGATTCTGGGGAGGTCCCCGTAAACTGGAAGCCAGCCAATGCTATTCCAGTCTACAAAAAGGGCAGGAAGGAAAACCCAGGGGACTACAGACCTGTTAGTCTGACCTTTTTCCAGAAAAGTCTATGGAGAAAATTATACCAGGTACTATTGAAAGACACTTAAAGAATAATGCAGTCATCAGGTACAGTGACGATGGGTTCACAAAGGGAAAGTCCTGTTTAACTAATTTCATCTATTTGTATGGTAAGGTTGCCTGCCTAATGGATGAAGGGAAGGCAGGGGATGTGTAATTTTTCTGGATTTTAGTGAGTTTTAAGTAAGTTTCATACTGATATCCTTCTGGACAAGCTGACCAACTGTGGGTTGAGTGGGTTCATGTTGTGCTGGGTGAAGAACTGGCTGAAGGGCAGGGCTCAAAGGGTTGTGGTGAATGGCACTTCATCTGCCTGGCAACCATTCAGCAGCAGAGTTCCTCAGCATTCAGCTCTAGGCTTGCTCAATATCAATGATCTGAATGCAGGATTTGACTGTACCATTAGCAAATTCGCTGCCAGTATCACACTGGGAGGTGCTGTTAGCTCTCTCGAGGGACAGGAGGCCTTGCAGAAGGATATAGATAGATTGGAGCATTGAGCTGTCGTTAATGGGATGAAATTTGGCAAGTTGAAATTTAGCTGGATCCTGCACCTGGGATCGAGGAATGCTGGGCACAAATACAAATTGGTAGAAGAGTGGCTGGAGAGCAGCAGGGATCTGGGAGGGCTGGTTGGCAGCAGCTCAGGATAAGTCAGAAGTGTGCCTGGCAGCCCAGAGATCAAATTCCATCCTGGGGTGCATCAAACACAGTAGAACCAGCCCATCAAAAAAGGTGATCATCCCTCTGTATTCAGTGTTGATGCTGCCTCACCGTGTGTACAGCATGCAGTTCTGGGCCCCGCACTTTAAGAGGGATCCTTGAATGGATCCAAAGGACAAAAAACCTGGCAAAAGGGCTGGAAGGAATGTCCTGTGAGGAGCAGCTGAGGACGCTGTGTTTTTCTAGTTTGGAGAAAAGGAGGCTGAGGGGCGACCTCATTGCTCTCTGCAGCTTCCTGAGAAAGGGGAAGTGGAGAGGGAGGTGCTGATTCTCCCTGGTGTCCAGCGACAGGATGCATGAGAACAGCTCAAAGCTACACCAGAGGAGGCTTAGACTGGCATTAGGGAGCATTTCTTTACTGAGAGGATGGTCAAACACTGGAATAGGCTTCTGGAGAGGTGGTCAATGCCCCGCAACTGTCAGTGTGTAAGAGGTGTTTGGACAATGCCTTTAGCAACATGCTTTGACTTGGCCAGCCCTGAACTGGTCAGGCAGTAGGATCAGATGGTTGTTGTAGGTCCTTTCCAACTCAAATAGTCTATTCTATACCCTCCAGATGTTCTCTCTGCTCTTACAGGCAGTATCAAGAACAGCTAAGTCTGAGAGGTGCTTGTTTCTCAGCGTAACAAGAACACGGGGAATAGTGTGGGAAGGCATAGACTGGACATCAGAAGTTGACAGGAGTCTTACCTTGCCTGGTTTTTGAAACTATTAAAATGGTCAAAAATGGGGAGATACATATGGCTTGGGATCAGATCTTTGCTTGTGGACCACATAGTCTTCTATTTTTTATTAAATGGATGCGGTTAGCATGTGACAACTGTGATATTGTTTTGTGAAATATAGCCTTTAGACTTCTTTCTGAAGGGATAAAAAATATCCTTTTTGATTTATGGAGAAAGAAGTCTTAAGCTGTAGGTGACATTAGCAATGAAAATGTCAGGCTCTGTGTGTGTAATACATAACTGCGCTTTGTTTTCACTGTATTTAATGTTATGGGACAATAACCAGGACTTTGGCTCTTCTGATTACTCATTTTGAATGCAGCTTTTCTCAAGATAGAGACTGTTTCATATTCCTAGGCAGCAAAGTGCACCTATCTGAACTGCTGCAAATTTTGGCCTTCCTCTCCAGAAGTCAGCAGGATTTGGTTATCTCCTATGGGGAGAATGATAAAACCTTAAGAATATGTAAAAAAAAAAGGATTTTTCAGTAGAAACTTCTTTATTTGCATCAGTTTAGTTCCCGAGCTATCTACTGGAAAGCTCTTCTCTCTTCTTGATTGCAAGGGATGTCTTTAATTTTCACCCAAAATCTGTTTACGTCCTGCACAAATGGTTTGTCCTTCTGCTTTTACTCTTGAAAAAAAAATTATCACAAGATTGAAAGCTTTCAACACAGGAGTAACTGCAAGAGTATTTTACTGAGAAAGGATAACTGTGGCACTCCTAAGCAACTTGCATGGATGACTTTTGCAGGGCATGTCTTCACTCTTCAGCCTCTTCTCACATTATGGCTGAGGGAAATACTACTGAAATTTTTTGCCCATTGTCCTGCTTTTAGCTGTAATAGATGTACTTCTCTTGATGGTACCCGGTACAGTGCTGTGTTTTGGATTTAGTATGAGAAGAATGGTGTTAACACTGATATTTTAGTTGTTGCTATGTAATGCTTACTCTAAATTAAGGACTTCTCAGTTTCCCACGCTCTGCCAGTGAGGAGATGCACAAGAAGCTGGGAGGGAGCATTGCCAGGACAGCTGATCTAAACTGGCCAAAGGGATGTTCTTTCCATACCACAGAATGTCAGACTCAGGATATAAACTGAGGGGAGTTGGCGTGGAGCCGCCGATCACTGCTGAGGGATGGGCTGGGCATCACGCAGTGGGGGGATGATGTGCTGTGCATCACTTGTGTTTCATGGGGCTTTTTATTCCTCTCTTTCTCCTTTCCATTACAATTGCTATCATTGTTATTATTGGCATTAGTGTGATTATAATATTTTACTTTGTTTCAGTGACTGAAATGTTCTTCTCTCAACCCAAGAGTTCTAATTATTTTATCTGCCTCTCCTCCCAGTTCCATCAAGGGAGTGGGGCGTGGGAGTGACAGGCAGCTGTGTGGTACATGGTTGCCAGCTGGGGTTAAACCATGGCACCTGTACATCAACAAATGATGAACCAACCAAAATTTATTTTCCCTGGGGAGAAGTCTCCCTGTTCTTCAGCAAGGATTGAGGTGATTTGTGTGAATCAGGTCATTACAAGAACTTGCATTAGGCTAATAGAAGATCATGGAATTGGCTTAACACTTCAGCAGTTTTATTGCTGGAATTGCAGAGCTGAATGCTCAACAGAGGGATGAGATCATCCTGGTCTTGCATTCTGCCTCAGCATCCACTCAGAGATGGCAGAGCATTGTCAAGAACAGGGGAAACTGCAAAGGAATGTGCCAGAATATCATCGTAACCAAGAGGTGGTGCCTGTGTAGGAACAGGCAAATGACAAAAATACCACCAGTAAGTAATAGTGGAGTGATTTTTTGGAGTCACTTCTGACTGTCATCTACTGACTTCATGCAGGTTAAACCCATTAATGGATGGCAAGTTGCATCCAACTGACTACTAACATTGCTGCTTTAATTTGTGGCATTCCCTGGTGTCTTACATGGCTCTATAACTGCAGTAGGATGTCTGGTCCTGCTGTTTAATATTTTTGTATAAGGTAGTGTGCACAGTGTTACCATTAAATCTGATTTATTTGGGTTTTTTTAAAATTTTGGTATTAAACCACTGAAACACAGGTTCAGATCTGCTTGTTTGTTAAACCCTGTTTTGATACAGGAGCTAAGTTCTACTTGGCTGAGATATTTGCAGGCACCTTCTACAGGAGTAAAATACTGGTTGGAAATAAAATTTCAGTCTCAGACTGCCATGGGTCAGTCAGTTTATAAATAATGAAAACATTCTCACTGGATAAAAGTTTTGAATGAGGTATATGAATTATAAATGTTAATGATGGGTTTCCAAAGTCACTTACGATCAGATTTATGAAGATACTGCAGTATGTAAAGGTGCAGGTAGATGTTTTATGGAAATAACAAACTTAAATGTCATTAAGGGCCTCAAAGATGAGATTTTTCTTTTTTTCTTAGCTATTTTGGCACTTTGCCTGAATCTTTTTAATGAGACCCAGTTTGCTAAGGGAAAAGGAAGTAGCACTTTTGAAAGTTGAACTCTGCAAACTGTTTGAAACCATTCTTGAAGAATACAGGGGTCTATTACTGCTGTACTTGTTTCTGAAAATTGTACATTTAAGGCACTTCTGTGAAAGGCAAAGGCGAGGTTGTATCCGGTTAGAATTGTAGCAGCAAGTTTAAGGTTTGGAAAAGTTGCTTTGAGGTAGTGAAGAGTAGTGATATGATCTGTGATACTGGGAAATGGATAAGATTTCCTTATTCCTTTGCCTAAAACAAATGTTTGGATTTATTATCATTTTATTGATTAAGCTGAAAAATTGGAGACTTTTCTCTTTTGTAATTTCAACTCAAACTATGCAGCGCAGCCTCTGAATAGAAAGTAGAATAATAGAAAAGAGATTTTAAAATAAAGTGATTTTCAGATAGCTCTATATAAGCACTAAAAACAGAAATAAAGGAGATTTTATAGTTTCACAGTAGCATCAAGCAATGAAAATCATTCAGTAGGAACCAGGTTCATCGTATTAAAACAAACCATCAGCTCATAGTGGGAAGTAAAACAGGTGCAACATTCACAGTAAGGAAAACAGATGGAAAAAATGAGCAGATTAATGAGAATATTTTAAATACATCTGTGCATGTGTCCATGATCTTATATTACAAGAGACAATCCAGTAAATTACATTTATATTGTTCACTGAAGTCCAGTCACGTAAATTACACAGTGGGAACGTGCGGTGGATTGACCCCGGCCAGCGACTGAACACCCACTGGCCAATTGCTCACTCCCTGCTGCCACCTCAGTGGGATGGGGGAGAGAACTGGGAGAGCAGAAGTGAGGAAAGATGAGTTTGAGTGAAGCACAGCTCTGCATGCAAGCAGAGAAACCAGGAGCTCCTTCCAATCAGCAGGCAGATGTTTAGCCCCTTCCTGTAGGCAGGCAAAATGTTTCCTTGGGAAGGCAAATGCTGTGACAGCAAAGAATCCTCCTTCATCCTCCTTTCCCTGAGCTTTTATTGCTGAGCACAACACCATGGGCTGTGGGACATCCCTTTGGTCACTTGGGGTCATCTGTCCTGGCTGTGGCCCTGCTTGACTTCTTGCCCAGCGCTCAGGGTGAACGTTGCCATTGAAGATTGACTTTGCCTGGTTTCCCTCCAGTGTAGTTCCTGCTGGAGTTACTGTGCCTAGTGGCAGCTCGAAGAAGGTGCTGCTGGTGACTGCAGCTGCTGGAAGTTTCTGCAGTATCTTGTGATTTTTCACTTGGCCATTTTGCCAGAATTCACCATTTTCTCAGATCAACTGCATGCCATAATAAATCCATCAAGACATGTATCTCTCTGGTCACAACTTGGAATTGTGTTGCCTTTTTCACTGCTGGAGGGGCTTGATTTTTGTCACTAATTTATTTTTACTGGCTGAAGTTTTGAAATTTTGTTAGAAGTTAGTTCCCAGGGTGTACATTGCTTGTATGGGATGGCATCTTCATCTTGTCAGCTACAGCCGAGGCTGTCTGACTTCAGTTGAACCCATTTCAATTGCAGCTAAGGGCTCTAAATCCTCAGCTTCTTTGTTGCCTTCATTTGGACATGATGAATTCCACATGTGTGTGAGTCTCATGTTTTGGAATAGCTTAATTTTTGGAGTTATAAAGTTGCCCTGTCCTTTCGATAGTGATTGCTGCTTAGAACTGGGCTGGGTACTTTTGTTTCTAATGCACAGACTGTGATTTTGGTCAAAGTGCGTGAATTCAGGCTTTTGATCAGTCTTGCAGATGTGCAGGAGGCAGCTCTGTGAGTTACATGTTGCCATTGCATTTAAATGAGGCATTTGCTAATTTGTCCCAACCCTAATGGTTGCTTTGGTTCTAAGTGTTTGTATTATTTTTTCGCCTTGAAATTAGAGACTCTGTTATATATATCTATTTTAACTTGAGTGGACATCTGTGCCTAACTTTAGTTTATTTCTTCCTGAAAATTCTTATTTTAGAATGATAAAATCATATAATAAACAGTGATTATTTGTAACTTGTACAGAGTATCTCTCAGAATACCGGAAATATGGAGCTCTTGAGAGCTGGGAACTATCTTTATACCATAACCTTACTAACATCTTATGCCTGCCCACTCTTTTAATGGAGGCAATCTGTTTTTAAAGTTTTAAAGATGTGTTTAAAGTTGCTATTTCAGTCTACATTTTCATATTTTCCTTTGCCTGAAGCAGCTGATATCCCCCTGAATCCTGAACAGGCTGTTTGTGTGTGAAGAAGCATTATGGCTCTGCCTGTGTAAAAATAATTTGAGTTGCTTCTGAATGCCCAAGCAGTGCCAGAGTTAGGTAAATAAACTAACTACATTAATTGCTCCTACATCCCTTGAGTGCTTCCACTTTGGAGGTTTTACAGTAAAGTTAATGTATTGTAATCCATTATTATTTGCAAAATTAAAATTTTCTTTCTTTGCCTGCATCTGCCACTGTTAATTCAGAAGCTCTAATAAATGCATTAAAAGAGGGAAGTAATAAGCAAAAGAAAGCCCCTCTGGGAATGTATAATTTTACTCTTTATGCTGTGTTGGAAGAAAATAAGCAGTGTAAACATGCAAAGCCAGCACGCTGCTAAAGTGAGACTACAAAGGAAAGTCATAAACCCCTTCTGTAGCTGTTGCACTTGCATTTATTGTAGAAATAGGATGAGAGTCAGTAAGTGCAGTGATGTGCTGAAAGCAGGTGTCAGACTTGCATCGAAGGATGAGCCTATAGAGAAGCTGTGAGCAGTGCCATGCATTGGGTTGAGAAGCTACCCAGCAGGGCACCCTGGATGTGTCAGTTTTATCAGGGAAAATGATAAACCATCAGAAAGCTGGGATTCGTAAAGGAAAGATGGAAAATCACAGAAGGATCTGCATGTGGACACAGCACATCAGTGAGAATAAAGATGGCTGAATGGGGAGATGAAACTCGTCAGAGTGAACCGTTTTGATTTGAAAACAGTTGCCTTACTGCCTTTTGGGAACTGGCTGATCTTAAACGTGCATTTCTTCTATTAATTTGAAGTGCTAGAGGGCATTAGGAGATGTCAGATATGGATGTTTTGTTTAGCCATTGTCTGACTTCAGAGGTGTGCATGAGATAGCCCATGACAAGCTGAGGAACTGGGATAAGTCAGAGATTCACAGAGATCCAGGCAGACTAAAGGAAGACATTAGGATTGAAGCAAGATGGTAGAAGAGAGGGAAAAAAGTGGACAGTGAGTGAATGTTTTGGGAAGCTCTTAAAATGAAAAGGTTTTTTGCAAGGCTGGGCTCAGGCAGAAATAGGGAAAGAAGGGAAAGAAACATTCGAGAGCAGCCTGGCCACCCAGGAGGAGCCAGGAATGTACCTACATGCAGGGGATGTACAGGGAGGTGTGTGGCAGAAACCAATGTGTTTAATTCCATGGGGCAGCATTGTACTGTATCCTGCAGGGACTTGTGTGGAGCTCCAGGGGAGATGCTGGGTTCAGCACCTCACTGCAGGTGACACACCTGATGGCTGTGACCTCATCCACAAGCCTGTCTTGCAGCTGCAGGAGCACTTGCAGGCAGAAGTGCCAAGGCACAAGCTCTGTAGGGCAGCTAAATAGCATCCCTGGGGATAGGAAGCCTTTCCCAGTGGGTAGGATGTGACAAATGTCCTGTTGTTTCAATGAGATAATCTTCTCCCATTAGTCTAATCACTGTAATTAGTCAAGCTGTCCTCCCTGGTGATGTCCCCTGGGATGTGTTTCAAAATTTTCCTCCTGTTAGAGCCTGGAGGGTACTGGATTTGGGAGTAAAGAAGAGCAGTGCTGTTGTTATCCACCCTAAGAGGAGAAATCTAAGCAAAAGGGGCAGTTTCAGAGTATGACTTTGAACCAGCACAATAAATGAATGTGATGTGGTGATTTTTGGTGGAATGTGGGTGAAAGGAAAGGAGTAAACTCATTGTGCTGAATGGGATGTATGTATTTGTACAGGGGCAAGGTAGCCCCTGTTGAGACATTTGTCTCATGGTTTCTGCCCTAAGCATACATTCTGGTGGAAGACTCTCAGTCTACAGCTGTTAGGGTGCTTCCAATCCAGAAAGAGGAATGCTCAGTAATACAGTTTTTATGCAGGCATGAAGCAATTGCAGTAAAATAAAGGAGGTTCTTTAATTTCATGAGGCTTAAAAATGTGTATGGTCTGCAAGGCCGTACAAATCCCTCTTGATTTTCCAATGTGCAGCAGCATTGGGCTTTGCAGAATAAATGGAGCTAATCATTTCTAGGAGCTGGTCTGATCCATTGCTTGAGAAGCTGAGAGCTTGGGCTTGTTCCCTTGAGTCATTTGTAACTCCTTCCTTCTGTCTTAAAATGTTAATACGCAGAGCTGTGGAACTTCATGGCTTTTGTAAAGCTTTGTGAATTGCTGCAGTGAAAGATTGTCCTCCATAAAGTATACAGTGTTATTCCTAGACTCCTGTGGGGTAGAGCACCCTCCTTTTGTGTGTATTGGACTGAAGGGCTGGATAGCAGTTGTTGAAGCCTTGAGTATTTGCAATGAATTGTGGAAGAAAAATGGAGGAATAGATAACTTTCCATTAATGTAGGTAGAAAACAGATATACATATAAGTGAACATAAATGTGTATTTGCTAGGCTTTCAGGGAACATAAAAATTGCTATTAAAGTAGAACAAAACAGCTTTAACATTAAGTAGAGCTTCTGTGTAGGAATGGGATAAATATCAAACTGTAAGTAACTGCAAAGCCCCCTCGAAAAACAGGGCTATAGAAATACACACACGCCTTTCCACTCATGTCCCACGTTCATTAAAAAGCATCAAATGCTGTGAATCTGCTATCAGCAACATCTGTTTCCTGAGTTCTCTTTAGGAGATGCTGATCTACATTTAGTTATATTATTGTCACTCATCCAGAAACATCCCATTTTGGCTCCTTTGGAGAGTGTACCAGCAATGCTTTTGGTTCCAGAGAGGTACCTCATCATTCTGTAGCTTCTCTGCCCCTCCCACTGCCTTGTACATAACGATGCAAAATGTTTCTTCCAAGTTCAACAACTACGCTGGTTTATGTGCAGACTGAAAATTTTAGTAGGCAGAGGAAGTGCTTTTAAACAGGAGCTCTGATTTGTAAAAGCAGCTGCAAAAATGTCTCCCAATGATTTCTTAGTTTAGCCAGGAAAAAAGAAATATATTTTCATCCTTTTAGTATGTTATAAAAGTTTACAGTAACATAATTCTAATGCAATCAGTAACAATGCAGAGCTGTAAAGTAGGTATAATATGATGGAAACAAGCATAATGGTCCTACTTTACCAACCTAGAGCTAAACTTTCAGTGTAAGCGTGAAGTTTGGTATTTTGGTCCATCAATAACACTATTCTGTATTTAAAACTTTTAACATAAGAGTACTGTTTAAATCACTGTGACTCCTTTGCATATCGTTAGCATTGTAGGGATCTACTGCTGGTGTCTGACTGATGGATTAGACACTTTTAGATCATCATTACATCTCTGCCGTCGCTGGTGCTGTCTGTGTCCGTAAGAGTAATTCTGGCAATAAGCATTAAAGTGATATCATCACTCTTCCAGATACTTTCTGGAGAAGCCAAGCGATGATGTCATGTCTAAGCAGTCCTTTAATCCCAGATGTATCTTTTAATGTCCTGATTTACATGTGTTTCTGCAGTAGTGTGAGGAATCACATTCTGCACTGAAGCTTAATTTTTTTTTTCCTTGGGCTGTCAATTTTTCAAGTTCAGCAGTAGAAATACATACTTTTCAAGAAAAACTATGTCTTTTTTAGGTTGAAGTTTATATAACCACATACATAAATAGATCATACATAGCTATGTTTGGATTAGATGTTATAATTTAGCTGTTTTTTTCATACCCGTGTCCCAGTCCTAGAAAAAACTTAGGTGAGATTATGTTAGAAAGGTTTCTTGGATTGAGTTTCATTGTGATTTGTTTGCCTTCTTGTCTATTAGAACATTTTTTTTTGCTAGTAGCAGCCTTAATTCAGTAGCATTTCAATTACCAGAAATGCTTTTGCTGAAATAATTGACTTCTTTTTTAAATTCAGCACACTAATATAAATTAGGCCAACGAAAGACAATGTCACTGTTATGGGCTGTGCCTATGATAGCATTAACTGCTTCAGTTGTGCCAAGATGGGTTGTACTTGCATAACGATACCAGCAAACCATTTCTGCAGTAGACCTTGCCTGAGGCACATGCTTAACTTTACATAATGCAAATAATTTCACTGATTTCAGAAATTATTTATAAGACAAAATCTTGGCCCCCTCATTCCACAGACTTCAGTGGTGGAGCTAAAAGCCACCCACAGGGCATAAAACATTTTCAAACGCTGGACTAGAGCTGATAGTATCCCTGGGGCTGCAACAGAACCGATCATTTGATATTGAAGAAGAGGTGAGACTTGTGGGTAAACCGTGGAAAACTTAAGAACTATAGATGTAACTTATTATTCATGTGAAAGAGAGAAGGGAATGAACAGAGGCTTGCATAAAAGTAATAACATTGCCAAAGGGATGGTCTAGGAAAATGGCCTTTAAAGCAGTATTTTGGATAAATAACTGTGGAACAAGATTGAATCTGTCAAGAGAGTTTTATCTCTGCAGATGACAGGATGCTATGGATGGCCTATTAGCAACACTACGTGGAAACCATCTGCCAGGCTAATGTAGAGCTTAGATACAAGATTCAAGAACAAGCTCCAAGATGAAGATGATATTCCAGTTATGGGCTCATGCAATAGGAAGATGGTTATTGTTCAGAAGTCATAAGGAAAGAAGATAATGGGCAGGAGAGTCTTTGGAAGAAAATCAAGATGTCTGCTTTAGTAATGATGAGTTTGTGGTAATTGCTAAACACACACATAAAAATATGAGAAAAGAAGCTGAGATTTCTCTTTGAACAGACGGTGTGGCATTTTAGAAGTCATCAGGCAAACTGAATTAGTGTTTGCAAATGAGAGGAAATGTGGAAGGGAAAGAGAAGGAACAAAAAGGACAGGGGCTCATGGAACTACAGAAGGAAACTGAGGTGTTAAGCACAAGGAGGGTCAGTAGAGGACACACTGAGCTAGCACTTAGAAAACTAGGAGGGTGCACGGAATGCTGTCTCTGAAGATGTGAAAAGAAACAGCACAACAGCAGGAGCGTGGCCTAAACTACTGAAGAACCTAAGGTGCTGTAGAGTTACTGTTAGAAGTATTTCCTTTTGACTGTAAAAGCATAAACCAGATGTTTATAGACTGGCTTTTTTGAAAGGAATTTTAGATGATTATTGTGGTGATCTCAGAGTGGCTGATGTGTTTCGGCGTGAGTTTTTCAAGATGGGAGGGACCAAAGCAGATTTGAAGTTTATTTGTATTGTGAAGAGAAGAGCTACAAGGAGAGAAGGCTGATTGCAAGGGAGATCTGAGATCAAGGAGATCACCCTCATAAACAGAGTTGGTTACAGCAGGAGACCTTTTTCATGCAATGATCAATGACTGATCCCTTGAACAGGAAAATTAATGACTTGAACTGTGAATGAGACAGTCACATCGGCCCAGTCATGCAATTCTGTGGTCACCAATGTACATTCAACAAGAATTTGGCCCTTTAAGTTTGACTGCATTTCATGATCTGTTTGAGTCAATGTATGTTCAACTCTGAGTGCATTTGAAAGTTGTTCATTCTGACATTTGGAAGGCACGATGGACATGTACATGAAATCCTGAGGCTAAAGCAGGGTGAGAGCAGGGTGAGTGTCTTCCTGATGTCATGTATCAAATATTGCATGGGACAGACTGAGCTGCTGCAAATGCCTTATGAAGCTCTTAACCATCCAGGAATTATTCCATGCTTTTCTGGTATCTTAGGCATGCATTCATGCCTCAGCTGAGAATGCTTGCCCTGTGCCCCAGGAGACACAGGCCCCTGATTTTCCTCAGTGGGTTTTGCACTCCCTTCTGCAGTATCATTGGTATAAGTTAGTTTACTTATTTTGCTGCTATGGTCTTTTTTAAAAAATGTTTTGCATAGATTTAACTAAAATTTTCATCACCTCTTAATACAGTCAGCTTGCTGTGTTCAGATGGGCCAACTGAGGCATTGCATTGATACAGATACAGGCAGGGACTTGTTGAATGATGGCATAATGTGAGTGATTTCAGCTAATTAGCACCTGTGTTTCTGTTCCTTTTTACTTTGTCCAAGTGAATGCTGTAATGGGCTGTCCCTGAGGACAAGTAGATAGCAAGTGTTTCCTGTCCGTGAACACCTTTGGAAATGCAGTGACTGTGTTTGGCTCTTGCTGAGCTGCTCAGCACCTGTGAGCAGGAGTGGGACTTACACTTGTGCTTCGAGTGCAGTGTCCTCTGGGTAGCAGAAACCCTTATCTTGCATTTCCATATTGCTGCATGGAACAAAGGCCAGTGTGAAAACAAACCCATCCCATCCCTCCATGGATATTTTGTCTTGCTTGTCTCTTCATGAGCACTAATTTGCAGTGAGACAACCCAAGGCTGACAAAAGAGAAATTTGTTGCTTTCTGCTAGCTTAAAGAGAGACAAGGAGAGACTTCTTGATACACTGCCATCACTGTCCAGACCTCTTCTAAGCTTTATCATCTCTGGCTGCAGAGTTTGTGAGGTGCAAATCACCTCTCCTGAAAACGCCCTATGGTTTCCATATGGTGAAGTCGCTCTCTGCAGTTTAGACTATGACTCCTGGTTTACAAAAGTGTCACTGTATTCAGGTGGCTTCAGACAACTTCGAATTCTAAAAGATGTGGCAAATACCAGTATGGGCAGAGGCCAACCTGAGCACTCACCTGCCCTACACTGGGGTTTGCTGCCCTCCTGGTTGTGTCAATGGGACTGTACCATCAAACTACAGCATCAAAACAATGGACAGTCAGAAACGTGGCAGAAAGTGAAAGGGATGTTTTGCTCTTTCAGTGACCCAGTTCATCATGTGGTCCCCCAAAACCTTTGTATGTACATAGTTAAGGTGCTAAATTGCATCACAGGGAAGTTAATGAAGGAAGGAGCAAGGACTTAGAGTGCCCTTAGACACAGCAGAACATGTCAGATCAATTTCCTATAGTGCTATTTAATTCCTTTAGGGGGTTTCTGCCAGCATCCAAAACCTTGTGAGCCACCAAATTCAGGAGTCAGTTTATTACAAATACTGAAGGATGCATTTAAAGCCCTAATCCCTGCACCTTGCTTGTGCTGTGGCTTGAAACCCAAACCATTTTTATAACTTTATAAGGTGTGAGTATCAGTAAATGAGATCTTTGAAAAAACCCCAGGCACCCCACAGAATCCCCTGGGACTAAACCTTCTGTATTAGGTGGATGAAGCTGTGGAAGTTGACAATATCTGTATAAATTCATGGAGGGAATTGCTTTGGAAAAAGTCCCTTTTCCTTTTGGGAAAAGGGAAGGGAAATCAATCCCCCAGAAACCATGCATTTGGTGTGGTTGTGACTCCGCTTTATTCTGAATGCTGACAATCTCTTGGGACTTAAGTGTACCACTTGTTCACCCTTTTAGTATCAAGATGTGCATCACATTGATGGTTTTCAGAATGAGGGGAAAGATGGGGGATGCAAAGAAAATGTTTTCCTTGTAGGTATCCCTATGGGAAAAAGCCATTATGTCTTTGTTCTTCTCTTGTGCTTTCCACAGGCATCTTGTTTACACAGTATTTCTCAGAACATTTCTAGGTCAAATCAATCTTTTTTGTACCAGCTTTGACCTCACTCTTATTTATTTATGTGACCAGCTGTTCTCAAGTTAAGTGATACAAAAGAGGTAAGGAAAGGAGAGAAAGAGCAAAGTGAGGGAGCAACTACTTTTCTGTCTCCTCTGCCTCTGTGGAATTTATATGCAACAAATAACCTGAAGGATTGGTTTTACTTCTCGCATTAACTAAGCTGCTACCAGAGATGACGTTAGCTGACATGAATAGTCACTCATGACCACAGCTAGCAATATTTATCTCCTTCCCATCGCAGGGACTGGAATGGTCCATAGCTGTGCAGGGTGCTGAAGATGCTCTCTGAGGGGGCGACCATTATATTCTTGCAGCTGTACAGGCGTGGGATTATCTTGATGCTATTTAAATGTTCCTTGCCTCACATTGTCATCAGACACGTCATGCTTCCAGTTAAAGGGATGTGGTTGGAGTGCATGGTCTCTAATTCATATTGTAGGACCATGTTCCTCCTCCCTTTGTATCCTTGGGGAATGTATCTTGAAAGAAAGATTCAGCTTCCTCCTACAGAAGTCTCATGTAAGTTTGGTAGGGTTAGTAATAATGATAATTCTAAAGATTAGAGTCACCCATTGATGATGGTTATCTTAGCAGGTGAGGAGAGTGAGCATCACTAGAAATCCACAAAAGCCCAGGCACCTTCATAAAGTGTCAATTACTCTTTGTGGATGGTGAAATTAACCTCCAGAGAACCATGTGCTGCCCAAGATCATTTCTGGAATCAAAGATATCCTACCCTATTCACAAAGTGTAAGAAAAAGAAGTAGGATTATCCCGACTTTACAGATTAGATTGGAAGCAGAGTAAGTGTCAGTTAAGTGTGTCAGAGCCAGGGTTTGAATCATAATCATCTGAATCGCAGACTGGTGCTTTAGCCTCTAAAAATGACTGTTGTTCTGGAGAGAAAAAAGCTTGCAGCAGTCAAAGTTGCAGCTTTGGGGAAGTGACTGGCCACAAAAATGAGTGTTAGCCAAATGTTTTTCATTTTTGTGTTTGTGTGAGAGAAGCTGTGCATGCTAATTTGGTAAAAATTCAACTTCATCATTTAATTAGAAGTTGTTGTTATCTCAAAACTTTGCAGCACTCCCACATTTCTCCTGACAGCTTGGGCTGTATAGCACAGACAAGCTGGGATAGTTTAAATGTCAAAATATGCTTTACATTCTTGTGTGTGTATATATATCAATGCATTATTGAGTAAAATAAAACTATGCAGCGTGACAGATTACGTTTCTCTAATTGTCATCATTCTTTAAATGAATTTGTGGCTGTCAAGAGAAATTTGCACTTCTAGAAGCATGGAAAACCTTGGAATTATGTAGGCTGAAAAGAAGGCCAGGCCTTGCTCTGTGTAGCTCTTTCTTGAACATCACTGGAGGTGGCTGAGCTGATTTGAATACATTTGGTTCTGAATGCTTTCCCTTGCTCTGCTAGTTACATACCAGGCTGTATTTCATGCAGAACTCTGACCATTTTTCTCTGCTTATCAACGATTTTTATTGTTTGTGGGGATAACGAAGTGGGAAGCTTGTATCCTGAGGGAGCTGGTTCTTCACATGTTCCTGCTGGATGGCCCCTGCTGCTGTGATGTTTGTGGAGCAAGAAGCCGGTGCACCCCCATGAGTTAGGGAAGGTTTGTGTTCACTTTTTGGAGATGAGTGTCAGGTAGCAGTAGGCTGGAACTGGGAATCTCTTAGCTACATTTTGCTTAACCGGGAGAACCTGGGCCAGCTTAGCAGAAGTTAAAGAAGCACTGGTTTCTCCTGGAGTGTTATTGCTGGTGAACAAGAGGCTGACGTGACCCAGAAAGCCAACCATGTTCTGGATTGCATCAAAAGCAGTGGGGCCAGCAGATTGAGGGAGGGGATTCTGCCCCTCTGCTCTGCTGAGAGCCCACCTGGAGCACTGCATCCAGCTCGGGGGTCCAGCACAGGAAGGACATGGAGCTGTTGGAGCGAGTCCAGAGGAGGGTCACCAAGATGATTAGAGGGATGGAGCACCTCTCATACAAGGAAAGGCTGAGAGAATTGGGGTTGATCAGCCTGGAGAAGAGAAGGCTTTGGGATAACCTAATTGTGGCCTTCCAGTACCTGAAGGGAGCCCACAGGAAAGATGGAGAGGGACTATTTACAAGAGCATGTAGTGACAGGACAAGGGGGAATGGCTTCAAACTAAAAGAGAGTGGGTTTAGATTAGATAGGAGGAAGTTCTTTGCTGTGAGTGAGGGTAGTGAGACACTGGCACAAGTTGCCCAGAGAAGCTGTGGATGCCCCATTCCTGGCAGTGTTCGAGGCCAGGTTGGATGGAGCTGTGAGCAACCTGATTTAGTGGAAGGTGTCCCTGCCTGTGGCAGGGGCTTGTAACTAGGTGATCTTTAAAGTCTCTTCCAACCCAAACCATTCTATGATTCTGTGATTCTATGATTATTGCATTATGGGTGTGTTAGGCAGGCTGAAGAGGTGTATGCTCATCACCCATGGATATACTATTATGAGATTGCTACGAGGAGCAACTGAAGAACATAAGAAAGGGAATGAAGTAATTAAGAGAGGCAGATTGAAACAAAGATGACTCATCTGATGCCTTAACCATAAATGTCACCAAAAATTTCTAGCTAGGTAGAAATCAACAACTGCTGTTCCAGACGGCTTTCCTATTTCCTCAAAAAATATTTAATTTTGAGTTTTGTTTACTATGCTGGAGAATCCTTTTGTGTGCTGTATGGATGTAAAGACATACATTGTCACTTAAGGGGGCAGTAGCCCCAGCAGGGATACTGGAGGTGTCAACCTTGACACTAAAGTGTCTACTATGATTAACAAGCTCAGCCTCTGGAAGCCTTAAAACTGTGTGTTCTGCTTGTCAACTGGATCTCTGGGTTGAGAGATATGGTTCAAATGGTCAGTTGCATGCAGGAAATGAGACAGCAACAGGGGCTTCAGCACCTCAAGTTCCACGTAGAGACCTAGTCTTTTTTTTTTTTGTAGAAAATGCATCACATTAGTCAGGGCTTGCTGTGTTGGTGTCCCCAGATTCATTTATCTGGTTACATACTCTGTTGCTTTGAGAGAAAATCTGGAATGAAATGCCATGGATAGAATGCCTTTTCCTTGTGCTGCTTTTCTGGATGCAGATGGATGCCCTCTGTGCTCACAGCAGCAGCAGCACCCAGACAAACTGGTACATCAAACCACTTTCCTACTGCCTAAAATGAAGGAGAGACTACTTCTGATTAAAATTCAGCCAGAGGCTCTAATACCGTAGTATTAATAGCGGTCCTGGCCTTGACAAAAATAGCTGTTAAATGGGGAGTAAAAAGCTTTCCATGTTTGCCAGAGTTGTAATGAAAATGGTGGGGCTGTCATAAATACGATGTTCGTAGTTAAAATGATTATGGCTTAACAATTTTCCAGTGCATTCCATTGGGTTATTCCCAGCACATTCAGATCCTAGAGTTGTAAAGGCTTAATAGAAAATCTTGACAGTGAGTCTTGATCAGTGCCAGAGGAAAAAGTAGGCAGTGTTTATGAAATCCACTCACATTCTTTACTCACCACCCTCACGTTGCTCCTGTGTTCATTTGTTGTCATCTTTATATGTGTCAAACTCTCTCAAAAACACTTGAACCAATCTGTGGCTGTGGATTGCTAAATTCAGTTGCTGGTGTGATGCACACTATATGAGCCTAACCATGCTCATGGCCTGTAAATACACAGGCTGACTCCTCCTCATCCATGGCATTCCACAGAAGTGACTGGAGCTGGGCCAATCTACAATTCCTGAAGATTGAGCACAGTGATGCATCATTGATGCAAATTACTACTTTTAGGAAAAACTAGTGTTTAGAAGGAATCAAGCATGCATGGGTCGATGCTGAACTGTGAAGCACAGCCAGAAGTTACATTTGACAGAGCTTTGTAGATGCCAAGGAACTCGGGGAAAATTTAAATACCAGCCTGTGTGATAATGCTAGAACAACAGTAGCTGAGAAAATGTACAGAAATATTTTATTCCAAGTGGTAAAGTGACTAATGCTGTTCATTTATGATCCACACAGCAGGGAAGTGCATTTGCCTCTCTGTAGCTCCAGTTTCAGTTTGTAGCAATAACTTGGCTCAGTAGCAGAAACTTGAACATTGGATGACTTCAGCGTCCATTAGTTGTCAATTCTGTTTCTTATTTCTCCAGAAGCGGGGCAGATCACTCCTCAATCTTTTTTCACTGATCCCTAGGGTGCTTTGTAAGTGGAAGGAGACACATGTTTGGAAGTTTTTCTGCTGACCTACAGGAATATTACCTTCTTCTCATTTTTGTGTATTCTGAAATAAAGGGAGAAGAACTATTAATTTATCCTGAAGCCAAGAAGTGCACAAACCCTAACGTGGCATTATGATCTTTGCAACTGTAGAGAGCATGTTGCTGAGTGTGGAGGTCACCCAGAAATACTGGACTGCTAATACTTCATTCAGGTTGCTTGTTTATCTCATACCCAGGAGACCAACTAGGTCTAGAGGAGCATTCCCACTTGCAATCAGTCAGTGTACCAGGAAATATCCTGCTGTTTATCTCTGGGTATCTCAGTTGACAAAAGCATGCAGCACAGCCGTATCAGACAGGAACAGAGAGCTCCCTGAATTCTCGCCTCTTCTTTTGCAGGGTTGTATATGAGAGGAAGCTGTTTGGTTGCTTAGTTAAATATATCCTGAAGTGCCTTTCTGAATCCATAGCCTTCTGTGTAGATTACTTTTATGAAGAAATAATAATAATAATAGTCCTAATAAAATGTTCCCTGCACTACTGTAAAAATTATGTATTTGTTGCAGAGAAGGTGTATGACTGCACAAGCTAAAGAAATTGGATGTGTATTTTATTGCCTGACAGTCAGTGGCTTTTCCAAAGCTTGTAAGCCAGCTTGGTATATAATGCCTTTGGGTTCCCTATGCTGGTAATAGTGTTTGCTACTAACACCTTAGTCTTTGTGTTTTGGTAGCACTGGTGGTCTAAAGATTTACAGGGAGGGGTGTTATGTTTTACTGATCAACTGATACACCTACAGAGAATCTCTGAGAACCAGTAAACTTGAGGGAAGAATAAAAGCAGTGGAGAGTAATTATGAGCACTTCCAGAAATTGTCTCCTAAGAACACTTTGGTGCAGTTGATAAACACTTGGGAGACAAGAGCATGAACATACGTACTTGTCAGAATAAAGAGCATTTAAGCTGCTGTTCTGCTGGTAGTTACAGTCTATGTCTGGGTGAGGCTGTCATGCCCTGTGACTTGTGGGGTGTGGGCAGTGCCAATAACCTTTAGGTATTCGTTTCAATACCTACCTCTCCTACCAACTGCTGTTTTCCAGGAACCAAGTAGCAGCTGCCTGTCTGATCACCTAAACTGGCTGCTATTGACTCTTGAATCCTACCTCCAGGCGATCAGACTGCTGCAGAGTCTGCTGGATGTTGGGTATGCCTCTGATTTCTTTCTTGGGTAGTAAGGTTACATTGTGTGCTGCTGAGAAACTGGCAGGATCCAACCTATCCTCTTAGAGAGATGCCCTTTCCAGATTTGATCTGTCACATAAAAGATAACCCGCTGTGATTAATCAAGGCTCGGCTGTCTCCTTTGATCAGAGCTTCAGTTATTGATCCCTGTGTCTACACTGTACATAAATCATTCAGCTTTCACAGAAAAGAACACTGTGCACCGTTCTGGTACCCTTTGGTCAGAATGGAGGGTGTTAGCTGCCCTGGTTTTTAGCAGCATAGTTGAGAACCCACAAAAAAGTGGCAGCTGTGAGCTAACACAGCAACGGCTGTCTTCAGTCTTCTACCCTGCTCTGAAAAATATAGGGCTAACTGGATGCTGCTGTTCTTGCTGTGCATGCTGGATGTGTTTAAGACTCCCAGGTGTGTGGCAGCCTTGGGTACATATGAAATATTCTACGGGATTTACCTGGGGAACAGTTGAAGCATGGAAATGCTGCACTGAATCAATGGTAGATACTCAAAATTTAAAAACAATGTGTTGCTTTCTTAGTCTTCCTCTCTGGAAAGCCTGGCAATGCTGAAAAATATTTTTGCATAGCTATTACTACTTATATAAGAAGACTTTATCATAAGGAAGGTACCTGCTAGAAGTCACACAAGCTAAATAACATTTTAATATGCACTGTTCAAAATTGAATTACCTGAGGAAGAAGAGGTTTTTTAAATTCATTTTCTGTTGAATGATGCGTGTGTGATTCCATTTAGAAAAGTTTGAAAGCTGTACATTTATGTTACTGTCTTGTTATGATTATATTTGGTCCTCCATTTCCTCCCAATTTGTGTTCTAAGGAGCTAGGAGCAGTTACATGAATGTGGTAACACAGGACATTATTATATTGTTCAGTAGGTGCTGTGACATTCCTTATTTATATATATATTTTTTTACAGAGTTTGCTGACATTTTAGCTCTTGATGTGGGAAAGTGAAATAAAAAGAGGGGATCAAAAAAAAAAAGATGAAGAGGGGATAAAAAGAAGCTGTGATCTAAGAAAGAATTTAAGGAGACTATCTACAAGAATTCCTGAAAGAAACCCTTGATGTGATGCATTTCACATTATCTGACAAATAGCATATATTAAAAAAAAGCCAAAATTAAAGGTAAATACATGGGAGGTGGGCTGCAGTACTTAATTTAAAATATTGGCAGTTTCTGTTGTTGATTTGACATTTGATTGTTGTAGGGGCTTTGGTGTTTCTGTTACAAGTAGAATTAAGCTCTCCTGTGAACAGCATATACAACACCACCACACACCCTCCAGCTTCATTGATGGACAACGTTTTGTACTCAAAATGAGTGCCTTTAATACTACAAGCACATTCAGTTTCAATAGTTGTACCTCTTTTTGGCAGTACATTCAGATGTCGATTAAATAGCTGTGTTGTAAGGTCTTGAGTTCACCAAGTAAGGCAGTTTTGAGTCAGAGCAACACTAGCACAGCTTCCTTTTCCAGCAGTAGCTCAGAGCAAATGCTTAGGAAATAGTAAAAGAAATAAGACATGCAGGGATAATTGAGTGTTCTGACTTCTTAAGAGCCAACAAGCAAAATGACTACATCAGTGCAAGCCCAAAGCAGAGGCTCACAGATACTGTTTTCAGTTTCCCTCTTTGGAACAGGATTAAGTGCAAATATCACACTTTGAGCTTTTCCACGTGAGCAATCTGGATTTGCATCAGCGCAGGTGGATCAGTTCTAGGCCTCTGCCTCCCAAGTGGGGCTGATTCTGTAAGCATCTCACCTGTGAAGTGGGTGCGACTTCTGTTCTGGGCATGATGCTGCAATGACATGAACACAAATTAAGCCTGAAGTTGGCGCCTGTCCTGCACTGTGATTGCAAACCTGGCTCACGGTAGCTGCACAGCTGTTTGTCCTTCTCATGCCCGTGCATTTTGGATGGATAGTGATGATAAGTATTTAGGATTACTAGCTCTAGAGGCTGCTGAAGAAAAGGAAAGAAATGAACGTTTGTGGGTGTCTTTTTGAGTTCGGTTTCTCTCTGCATGCGAGTGCAAAACCTTTATCAGGCACTTAGCTTGGGATCTAAGCTAGAAATATATCTCCTCTGTAGGAATCTTGTCCTTTCTCCTCCTTCTGCAGTCGCACCAGAGCGGTGCTACAAACTGGCAGCAGCTATTTCAGCTGTCAGGTCATTCCTCTCACTTCCTGCTTAAGCAGGATCCACAGCCTGGCAGTACTTCTTGAAGAGCAACAGAAAGACCTGAAGATGCCTCTGAGTTTCTGTGTTATAACTGCTATTTATAACAATTTGATATTCTCCCTGGAAATTGAAACTATAAAGTTGATGAATTGGTTTCAGATTCTTTTTTCTGTTGGTCTTCAGTTGCATGGACTGTTTAACACCAGTGATGGATAGTTTCATTATAGTTCTTGTCCTATAAGCATATAGGATCTTTATGAAAAAGTGATTTAGGATTTCTTCATGATGCCTGAAAATGTCATAAAAGATGCCTTGCATGGTGCTAATCCTCATAAGTGAGATGGGTAGTATGGTTTTTCTGGAAGAACAAAAACTTTAAAACTGGTTGGAATTTGAAATTGCTACTTTTTTAATGTATTTCCTCTCCATCCTCCTTTTTCATATATTAAAGCCTCTCTGGTATTTGTCATGGAGACTGCTACACTACTTTTTGTGATTTCTTTTTTTTTGATACTGAAAAATTGTTTGTGTGCTCCATGTAGGGTTTTTTCCCTTTTTCTATTTGACCATTGAATCCAAGCCAGGCATAAAATTGAGTACAGAAGGGAAGAGATTGTCTTTCAAAGTGGCAAATATTTAAATAACTATTTTACACTCTTCATTTAGAAACAAATCAGCAAACGTTGAGGCCCTCACAGATGGCCTCATATTGCTACTCCCTGTTTTAGACACTCCTCTGACCATCCCTCAGTATTGCTGTGTGAACCAGTGAGTTCAGCTGGGAGAATGGTGAATAATTTCCTGTCTGATGTTAGCAGTCTCCAAAGGAGCCAGGTTAAAAATGCATGGAGGTTATCTTGGCTCTTCACCCTCTGGTTTTCAAAAAGCTTGAAGTTTGCTGAATAAGGTATTAAAAGCAGAAGGTATTATCAGACAGCTTCAGGTTTGTATTAGTGTATGGTTTTTCCTTCCTTTTGAATTCTGTTTGGTAGTATGAAAGGAGAACTTTAAATATTCTGCTGAAAGGCAATGAGTTTTTTGCCAGTCTTTTTCACTTTCTCTTACTTGTGAGAACCAATAATTTGAGGCACTGTCCTTGAACTGGTAATAATTTAACAGGTAGGAAATATGTGCTTCCTAATTCTTAGGTGAAAAGTGATAAAAACTGTGAAGTTACTTGCATAGGGGTTTTGTTAGCTAGACTTATTCTCTCCTGGCTTTTTGTACCTGATAGAGTTTCTGGTGCTCACTGCAAATGAAAGGGACTTCTGGAGAGTCAGCTCATTGCAGAAATAGCAGAAGGCTGTTCACTGAGAATAATCTCTCCCTGAGACATTAATTCACAGCAACAGCATTTCTTCTGCTTTATTTCCCCCAGCGCTACATTCAAGTGGCTCAGCCTTCTGGATGTTACAAGCTTGTATTGCTCCTTTAACCTTCTCTGAGCTTTAGGTCATTGATGTCAGATCTGGCCCACTCTAAGGTGTGTTTCATGTTCTTTCACACACTCTAATTGTATCTTTCTTGTTCCCCAAGTGGTGTCCTTCATTGCTGTTTTCCTCACATTCTCCACCTACGCTTTCTCAATAGTCTCTCTCTGAGTATGAAACAGCAAAGGGTGGATTCCCAGTACAAGGTCTTGCTTAAAAGGGACAGATCCTTCAGAGTTGCAGAATTGGTCTGCGTGATGCTAGAGGCAGTCAGTTGTGAGTGATGTGAAATAATCCTGTAATTATTCCATTACTTTTTTATAAATGGAATATCTCCAGAATGCCAACTGCCCCACCTTTGGGTGTATCTGGTCAAGAAATTTGTCTTTAAATTGCACATATTATTACATATTACTCTGTGTGTAAGTGTGATACAGCTGCCATTGCAGCTGCCTTTTGAAGGGACCTTGCAGAAGGGTTGCTGCCCCAAAACTCACTGGGAAGCTTGGTTGATTATGGCATTTCCTGCCCATTGGTGACTGTAACTGTCTTTCTATGAACTTGGCAGTCTCACCCTTTGCATGCCTATTTTTTATACTGTCCCTGAAACTCCAGATGGCAGGGACCATTTTCTGTGATGTGATACTGTTGATTCTTATCTCAACCTTCACGTACTTCCACAGGTTAAGAACTAATAAGTGACTGTAGTCAGTAGGTCTGTCAGTTTTGCACTGTTCCTCTTGTGTTTTAACCACATATTTCTGAGAAATGCCTAAAGTTATTTTTCATTGTCTAAAGCAAAATATGAGCAAGTTGAGTGAGTCTGCTGGTTCTCAGGTATTTGGAACTCTTATGTATGTCCAGCTATGCACTTGTGGGCTGTTCTCTGCTAAAGGAATTATATAATGAGTTGATAATAGTTGATGATGTTAAAAAACAATTAGTTGTTTTTTATTGTTATTTATACTTCCAGTATTTTTTATTTCTGAAGTACACTTGTAGAATCTTGTAGGCTCAAGACAGCAGAGTTGTAAAGTTTCAGGTGGTCAGTATTCTCTGTATAATCTTGAAAAGTTAGTTCAGGTGTCTGATTTATTGAAAATTATTTAAGACAATTCTGTATTTCTGAATGTTCTATATAAAACTCCATTTTTGTGAATTTTTTGGAATTGCCTGACCTTGTGATTTTTCTTAAAGCACATTGTGATTTTGTTCAACATGTAGTGATTTTTATCTACACATGTCTGCAGCCTGTCAGCTGAAGATGTGAGCACATATTTGTTAAATGCAGGCTGGGGCTGGTGGTGTACAAGACAAACCATATACACAGGCATTGCTCTGAGCTAATCTTATCTCTTGGAGCAAAGCATTTCTGAAGAATTTCTAATTTTGACAACTGGGATCAAATGTCTGACTTCTGAGGGCTGACAATAATGCCAGGGGCTGAGCTGCTTTGTCCTGTTGGTAGCAACTGCACAGTTAAAAACCCCACTAAATGCCAGGGAACCGTGCATCTTAGCTGGTTAGGTTCAGGGTGGGTGTTTGTGCAGGGTAAGGCATCAGCTTCAGCAGTCTTTATGGGGCAGAAACGCTGTGGCTGCTCAGGGGTAAAAATAGTTCTGGGTTTTCAATGGCTGCATTCCATGGCTGGAGCCTGAAATCATGAATCAGGGCTCAGCTCTCTGTCTGTGCGAGACCAACTGCGAGAGCGGTGCAGACACCCAGGAGGGGAGCAGCTGCCTGAGATGAGTCCGAGCCCAGCTCCACTGATACTCTGGGAAGGACCTGTGTTGCTTGTACACTCGCAGCAAGGTATCGTACATTCATGTTTTGATTTCCAGTAGGAGCGTAGTTACTTGAGTGTGAATAATTAAAAAATCTACTGAGCTGTGCAAAATTTGCCACTCAACCAAAGGCAACTTTTAGAAAGTGTCTGTTCTGTGCGAGTTCAGCTTCACGGAGACTTGTAGCTTCACACCAAACAATGTTCCAGAGACCTGGGATGATATATTGTGATTGGAAGGGCGTGCTGCTCATTCCCACCTGAACACTGTTTTGTGCGAGTGTTTGTCCTTGATTTTTGCATGGCTTTTTTTTTTTTTTCCCCCAGAAATTTTCTAGTCTGGAAATTTCTGGGAATTTAGATATGTAAATAGTAGTCTTTTGAAACCCTTCTGCAAGAGTGCTTTTTAAAAGTGCATGTAAAACATGGCTGCTTAACTCACAGATCTCTTTAAAGCTTCATGAGATCTATGCAGGTTTAAATTGCATTTTGACAGAATTCAAATGATTATTTTCAGTAGTTTAAAACATGGCATAATTTCATGAAAGAGTAAATTTTGTACTTATAGTTAGGCCTTTGTGTTGAAAGTGTTACTTTAGAACTACCAAACCGTTTGTGACCAACTTTAGCTTTGAAAGGGGTAAACAAAACCTTGGGTCTTTTTTTAACCTTTTTGTCCCTGAGACATTTTAAATATGTTTTGCTCCAGGCTATTGCTAGTAGGACCTTGAGAAATAGATGTTCCTGCAGATTTTGGCGTGCTCTGTGAGTTGAATAACTGTGTGATCCTCCTTCCAGAGTGAGTTGCTAGATTTCGTGCCGCTGGAAGTAGCCATGCCAGCCGTGTGTGCAGATTGTCTGTTCCAGTAGTGCCCGCGGCAAAACAATGCAAATCCACACATGGTAACCTCGCAGTCGGCCACAGCACTCAAGTGCATTCATCTGTTTACTTTCTGGGCCCTGGGATGCAGCCACACACACTTGTCTGACACTCTGTGTATCTGCTCTTGCTATCCCTGCAAGCCTGGAGCAGTGGCAGGCACCTGCCTTCTGCTTTGCTGGCACTTTCCGTGTGACACGGGCACCTGCAGCTGTGCTGTGCTCATGGACTGCTGGATGGGCTTCTGTTAGAAGAGCTCCATAGCTTAGCATGGAACTGGGGACTGGTGCTCTTGCTTTAGCAATCCAAGTGCCAAAGCTGTTGGCGATTCATTTTTTTCCTTTCTAGAGTGGTGGCACAGCTTATTCCCCTGAGCATTGCTGCTGTTCAGAGTAGAGGGTACTGTTTTCTCATGCACTCCCACATTGTGAGGCTGATCTGTAACATCTCACTTGGAATAACAACTTTGTAAAGTGAGAAGCATATTGCTCTAAGATGAGGAGTAAAACTGAGTAAGTCAAAGTATCTCCATGCTGTAAGCTAAGTTAGTGAGGTGTTAGGTTCAGTTAGAGGATGATTAACAAACGTAAGGAGTTTTAAAATCTATCTTGTTTACTTGAGACGTCTTAATGTGGAAAGCACTGGGCTTGGATGCAGGACCTAGATTCTGTCGCAGACTTGCTGATGGAATTCAGTCACCTAATCTACTTCTTTTTCCATTTCCAGTCTGTATAATGAGGATGAATTTGGTACAGAGATACCATGGGAATAAAATCTATTTATCATAAATGTAAATGCCAATGCCATCTTTGCCCCTTTCAGAGCTGCCCAAATGAATGGCCAGTGCACCACTCTTGGGAGGCCCATTCCACTTCTGAAGCAGCAGGAGTTTTGTGTTCTTCTCAATAAAACCCTTTTGAAGAGGGTGAATATGGACTGTGGATAGTTAAAAGTACATTCCAAGAGTTGTATAAAGTCTGAGGACAAGAACAAATGCTTTAGTCCTGGCTACCCGTGTTCTGTGTGCTGGCCTCACTGTATGCTCCCCTTTTGGGAGGTTCAGTAAGAGTTAGAAATATGTTGCAGGGCCTAGGTTACTCATCAGCACTGCACAAAAATAGTTGAATGGGTATTTATTTTAAAGAAGTGACATGGCAAAACTGTTGGTATAATTGTACCAATAGCAGAGCTGCCTGAAATAACAAGAACATGAGAAAGTATTTTCTAACTGCAGCACTTTATTTAACGCTATTTTTGCCTACTGTGGATAAAGCAATGAGAGGTATCTCAAATACTCCGACAGCGGTCCCAGATATTATGTGCTCTTTGTGTTAGGAATTACAACACTTCAAACTATTTGCCAGAGTTGTTAGATAAGGTGAATAACTGAAGATTTGGATGTTTGCCCAAGCTGTCTGGGTTTAGTTATCCTGTGAAACCTCATTAGAGATGAGCTGCACCTGTGATATTAAGAAGGAACTATTTTGAAGGTAGTTCAGACCCTGATTCATAGCTCAGTTTAAAAAATACTCTTTTAGAATTTGGAAATTTTTTCACCCCCATGTACTTTGTTACAGCTACTGTTCAGTCCTGATCAGAAAGGAAAGAGTGAAGATGCATTTAATAGCCAAAATTATTTTGACAAACTGGAGATACAGCCAGAAATAAATGGATAAGTGCAATATATTTCACTTCAAAAATAATCAGCTGCATAAATACAAATAGGCCGACAAAGAGAAGATCTGAGGTTTATTGTGGTTCACAAGGTGAATTTAAGTCCCAAATGCTGTGTTGCTTCAGAAGGCAAAGCCATCTTGCAATGCAAAACTCAGACATATCACTTTGTGAGACCTGTGAAATGATCCATCTCCGTGACACTAAGTATAGTCTCAGCTGGGGAACAGTTCAGATTTTGGGAACTACAGTTGAAAGATGGGGATCAGCTGGACAATTTGATCTGAGTGCAGTGGGAATGATCGAGGTCAAAATAAAATCTAAGGTGAAGATTTTGTGAATTGGAGTTCTTTGCTTAAAAAGAGATGGCTAAGGATATTTCACATTTTGCAAATGTGGGAATGGCTGCTGGAAAGAGGAATGGAATAGCTCTTCTTTGTAGGTCTAGGCTAAGAAGTAATAGGCTTCAGTCACACAATATTCAGGTTTGTTAAACGATGAAGTATTTGTCTGGGGTGGCATAGCTATGACCTCTTCTGCTGTCATCTCTGTGGTCTTTTCAAGTCTCTCCCAGTTCTATGATTCTAAAATCCTGCATGATTACATGCTTTGAGTTGGAAACTAATGTCCTTAATCCTTGGCAGCAGACATTGAGCTCAGTGTCTCCCAGAGAAGCTGTTCCTGCAACTGTGGCTGATGCTGTTATAGATAAGGGTAGCTGGGCAGAGGGGAGGGTTGGGTGGACACATAAGGTTTTGGCAGGCCCAGACAACACTGACGTGAGTCAGGAATGTTTGGTTGCCTCAGTTTCTCACACTACAAAAGCTGTAGGGCAACCACTTGAACTGCCAGGTGGTAAATGCTGAACAGGTAAGGACTTTTTCACACAGTGTTTGGTTAACCTGAGGAATTTACTGCTGTTGGATGCATTGGGTGCCAAAAGCAATTAGACAATATTATGCCTGCAGATCTGTCAAAAGCATTTAAACATAAATAATACCAGTTCTAGCTTGAGAATTTCCCAAGATGCATGTTGCTGGAGGCTGGATACCATGAAGTCTCTTTCTAAGTTTGTGCCCTGTTCTTATACTCTTGGCACTTGCAAGTGGTGTCTGTCAGAGTTTGAAGGGAGAGCTGGGTCCAAAATTTATTGAAGGAGGGTTTTCTCTGTCTCCAGTCTGTAGTGCACGGCCTGTGGAGGCATCCACATACCTGATAATCAGCACATTTAAAATAGCCTTTTGCCTGTCAGATCTGAGAAGAGCCCTGACCGGGACGACTTCTGTTTCCATCTGAGAATTATTCTGTCAGCACTCCCACTTCAGTTTGAGAAGTGCAGTGGAACAGCTGAAATGGAATGGAAAGGGCCAGCAAAAATTCATTCCCACTCATTGGGCATTCTCATATCTTTGCTGGGAATTTCATGGCATTTGGTTCCTAGATTACTTCCAGCCAGAACTGTGCTGTGAAGTATTAAATTTTTGCTTGTATGGAAAACTTAGGAAATCCCATCATGAGAGACATTGCTGAGTACAAAGCTTGGTGTGGCTTACAGGAGGAACTGCAAATAGCCATGAAGAATGTGAGCAAGGTCAGGTAAACACTACATAAATGCTATTTGTCAATTTTTTTCACTCACAAGATTGCCCTGTCTTTAGCAGGATGATACTATGAATGATCCTTAAATAATTTCACAGAATCACAGAATCATTAGGGTTGGAAGGGACCACTGGAAATCATCTAGTCCAACCCCCCGGCCAAGGCAGTGCCACCCAGAGCAGGTGTCACAGGAACTTTCCAGGTGAGTTTTGAATATCTCCAGAGAGGGAGACTCCACAATCGCCCTGGCCAGGCTGTTCCAGTGCTCTGCAACCCTCAGTGCAAAGATGTTCTTCCTCATGTTGAAGTGAAACTTCTTGTGTTTCAGTTTATGGCCATTGCTCCTCATCCTGTTGCTGGGCAGCACTGAAAAGAGTCTGGCACCATCCTCTTGGCACCCACCTTTGAGATATTTGTATGCATTGATGAGGTTTCTTCTCAGTCTTCTTTTCTCTAAACAGGCCCAGCTTCCTCAGTGTATTCTCATGAGAGAGCTGTTTCAGACCCCTAATTTCTGTACTTGTTGTGCCACCATTCTGTTAGGATTATGTGTTGTGAGGGCACGGCTCTGTGGATTGATATGCCAGGAGGTGGCATGCAGGCAGCAGACCCTTGGTGCTTTTTGGCCTATAAGCTTTCCTCTGTCAATTCTAAAGCCACTGTGTTGACAGGAGTAAGCAATGAATTTTACCTGTGGGGCAAACAATTCCGAGTGTTGACTGAAGGGTACTTGAGTGCTATGGCAGAGGATGTCTGATAAAAGAATGCAAGGCCAGGAAAGGCCATAAGGAGAACTAAGCACCTCTGGTCATGTTCAGCTTGTTATGGAACGGGATCTGATGAGTCAACCTGTTGGAGCACACTGCTAGAGGGAGTATTCCTGACAGACAGTGTGCAGATTGATAACAAAATGGAACTCAGGCAGAATAAGGTCCACGTGAATAGTCCTTAGACCAACAGAACCCAAGCAGTTTTGTACACTGTACAGCATACATCAATATAGAAGAGTGTCTTCTAGTTCTCTAGAACTAGCTCTAGCTCGGTGCCTTGATGAGTGAGCAAAAAAAGACTGGTGTTGAGATTTGGAAAGGTGTTGTGCTACCTCGCTCTTTTATTAGGAGGCTAAAAATATCTTTACAAATCTGGAACAAGGCTATAGGAGGCAAGAGTCCTTGGAGGGTTGGCTGCATTGTAGGGCAGTTGTACTTGGCCTGGAGTAATGGTTGGAAATCATTATTTCAACTCGAAAAATTGTATACTTGCCAAATCCTCCCAACATTAATGCCGCGGTGTTGTCATGATCCTCTGCTCTGTTTTACTAATGCCAAAGACAAAGCAAAAGCATCCCAAGCATCCCTTGTAGATACCCATAATCTACAGACCCTGAAAAAAAGATTCCTCAAATTAAGGTTGAAAGAAGAAAGGACTTTAACATTTTTTAGCAGATTTCACTGCAGCTGGGTCCCAAATAGTTTTCTGAGTCTTTTGAATTAAAAATCTGTAATATTTTCAAAAGGGCTGTACTTTATAGGTAGGACAAAAAATTACCAAGGCGTTGACCCAACAAATCTGGACATTGGCTAATACTGCACAGAGTAGAAGCCTCCCATTTAGTGGTTGATTTCTCTCATACTGTAGAAATAAATTTTAAATCCTACTTAATATAAACATGAATATTCTTATGAGCCACACAGAAGTCCAGTCTTAGTGTACAACCTTGGAAAGGAAGGCCCTTGGTTGTGATGAGATAATGTAACTATAGCCAGAATGGATGAAGCCAGAAGAGAAATTTTTATCCTTTGCAGAACTTAGTGCAGCCTGCAAACTAATTTAAATTAATGCATTTGGAATTAGTAACTGTAATGGATCTCATCACAGACTAATTAACTGAACACACCTGAACAGCACAACCTCCTGTACCTGACCTGGCTCTCCTTGCCCTATTCCTGCCCTTAGCAATATCTATCCAGTTTGGACCATCTATGCCAGAATGATGCTGCCTGGAACAGAAAATGCCAGATGATGAAAAATCACTAATTTGTTTTCATAGCAGCTTTGCACTTGTTTTGTGTATTCTGAACAGCCAAAAAAGTCAGATGAGGAATTGAATAACTGACCTTTAATGTTGTTCTTATGTGCCTACCTTAAAAAAAATCAGCCTGATGATTAATAATAATAATGAAAATGAATTTTTGTGCAGTCCATTTAAGTCCCTTGGTAGTCCTTGTGGAAGTGACCAATATGCTCTCAGGGTTTGCAGTATATACTGGGAGTTGCATCTACTCTATAATGAATGTTCTAGGGTCTATTCTACTGTAGTTATTTCTGAAGTCCAAAATGGAATGGGTGATTTTTATGCTGGATCTCATTCTTGGTACACATAAATTCCTTCTGAATTTTGATCTGCTTTGCTGAAATGGACTTTCCCTGTAGAAGAACTTGCCTTCCTGATACTGAACTAATAACATGAATTTCTATGTGTTTGCATTGGAAAACGTTGGTAGCCACAGAGTAGAACTCAGCTGTAACGATACTCAAGTTCTTACTATGAACTACATGTCAGGTTGTTTGTTTTCTTTTTTCCTGGAGCTCTTTTTAATGGTGTTTTAAATACAGCAAATTCCCACTCAAAATGAAGCACAGCTTCTCTCAGTGTAACATAAAGAAATTCTTCCTTATGTTCTTGTTTTGCTGCTAGGATTTCTGCAGTTTGTTTGAAGTTGTTTGTCCCCCAAAGCTATTACACTGATGCCTTTGCCAAAGCTAAAATCATTGGTCAGATGAGAGGAAAAATACATATTTGGACAGTGACATATCTGCAGTGATATCATCTGCTTCACAGAGAAATGCCTTTTAGTTCATCCTGTACATCTGTATCCTTAGCAGCAGGTGCCACTGCCAGACAATTCATCAAAGGTAATGTGATTGCTGGGAAATGCTAAAGCCTTTCTCTTTTATTGCTGTGGGAGGTGGTGTCAAGAACTGTGTTCTCTGTGGGAAGGAGAAGAGGCTATGCTGACAAACAAGCTGGAAAGGTGGACTTTTCAACTCTACTTTGTGGAGGACTAAGTGTAAGAAAACAGGAGTGTCCTCTCCGTGGCTCGTGATGGGGAGCGAATGTGGGACACCTTGTCTCAGCAGGAGACGGGAGCACAAGTTCAGCGTGAAGGGGGCCATCTGGCAGGGGATACGGAATACACTTCCAGGAAGGACAGGGCTGAGAAGCAAATAGGGATTTTTTCCAGTTGAAATGCTGCCAACTTAGTCATGCCATGAGCAGAGGCTGGACACGTGCATCCTTCCCTTGGCAGGCGGCTCTAAAAGCAGCACACGCTGCTTCACACATTGTGCTGGGCAGCTGTACCAGCCCACTCCACCACATTTTTGGGTTTCTTACCTGTAGCTACGGGTGCCTACTAACTGGTGAGCAGCAAGATTTGCTGAGATTTGGCCTGCTGAACTTTTGCCCCACGCTGACAAACCTAGTCTGGAGACCAGTGGAAATTGTGTATGTGTAGCTGGGTAGGAAGGAACCAGGTTTGGGAGGAGGGAGTCTGGAGCTGTAGTAAACAAACTCCAGGAGCACATGTGCTAGTGCTAAAATGACAGATGACTAAGAAAGGATGCTCTATGATGCAAGAGGATGGGAACATTAACAGAGAGCTAATATACAGGAAAAGAAAATGGTACAACACAGACAATAATAGAATTAATGACAACAAATTGCTAGGAAGAGATATGATCAGCAGGCATGGAAATGAGGAATGGCCAAGCATGTCTGAATGGAGGCATGCAGGTACACAGTGCTTGTGGTCAGAAGTGTACAATGCTCAAAACCAGGAGACGTCCTAATGCTAAGGAGGACACAAGTTTAGGAGCTGGGAGGCTGTATCCTTCCCTCTCTCCATGGAGCCACACACCTAAGAAGCATCTGTGTGGTGGAAAGGACAGCTCAGGTGCCTTTTCCTTACACGTTTATGCCCAGAAAACAACAGCAGTGAAACATCTGAGAAGCTGAGCATGAGCTAACGCATGTGGTGGCAGAATAGCAGTGCTTGGTGTTCAGAGGATTCCAAGCAGAGAACAACTCGAACTGAACAGTAGGACAAAAGTGACCATGGAATGGTGAGATCTCAAAAGCATTTCATGGGACAAAAAGCTCACACGTATTTACAGTGACACAAGTAAGACCCCAGGACTTGCAGTATGATGATATTAGTGAACCACACAATTAATAGATTGGGCTTCACAAAAAATACGTAAGCAGTATCACCTTGCAGTTCTGCCACGCTCTCTGTGCAAGGCCATAGATGAGTTAGGAAACCAATTAGTCTCAGGGCATCAGATTTAAATCCTATAACTCATTTTAGTTGCTGTTAATATACAAACTTTTTCTAAGTTCTGTGGTAATGCCAGTGCAATGTTCTTTTCTGTGTCCTTTGTATAACCCTTCCTGGTCCTATTTGAAATTGGGAAGTGTGTGTAATATCTATGGAAATTGTTCAGTTTATTGATTTTTCTTTTCATACCCTAAAGTGAAAGGGCTATCAACACAGTACCTTGGATTTATGAAACTAAGATTTGAATTCTAATTTGTTCAATATTTTAGAAAAGTTCCATTCTCCTTTTTTTGTGGCCAAGTCCTGACTGTGTATGAAACACAGAATCCCCCATAGAATAAACCTTGACTTCCTCATTTCTTTGTGATTTTAAGTAGATTGAGGTGGTTAATAGTCTTTATTGTTTTGTCAGGTGTAAGTTTTGTTTTCTGAAATGGCCTATAGCTGGGATTTTGGTCCCAGGAGTCCAAACTCCAAATTTTATTTTACACAAAGGACATAAGTGAGAGAGCACCTTTTTTTTTTTACAAAGGACCGAGAAGTGACAAATGATGATTTGCTGAAAGTGGAGCATTATTTATGAAGGCTGCTTACAGCTTCAAATGTTGGTCTTGTGTTGAGTAGCATTTGTTTGTGCATATATATACCATTTCTCCCCCCAGTTCTATTAATGACTGGATTGAACTTAAAAGGATCAATGTCTTAATGTCTTTTCATGAGTATCAAATGTTAGGGATGTCTCATTAAGGCAAGTAACAGCATTCTTAATGGTAAATTCATCCACGATGTAGGACAGGTTTTATCCATCCACTGGTAAAATCTGACCTTTAAAGAAGTTAATCTTTTCAAGTGTTATATGTGCTACAAATTATTGATGAGATTCTCATTGAGCTTCGTTTTTTTCCACACAATAGATTGCATGTGAATACTGACAGAGTTTGGAGAGCTTTCTTTTCCTTCTAAATGGAATCTTATGGCCAAATAATGTAGCATAAACAATTTGGAATGCAGGAAGCAGAGCAGAGTTAGGAGATGTAAATTCAGTTCCCTGGCATGTTTTAAATAAACAACTCAACCAACAGACATCCAATAATCTAGTTCACATGAGCATATGTTTGGCAGTACTTAGCGTGGTGGGTTTGCAGTCTCTGCTTATCACAGAACCAGGACTGTATGCATCACTGCCACATGCTTCTCTTCTCCCTTCATCCCAGGGAAACTAATCTTGTCAAGAAAAGAAAGTGGGAGGAGGAAATGTATCATTCCAACACAAGCTGGATACAATTCCTTTGCTCCGTGTTAGCGGAGGCTGGGAGATGCCTTATATCTTACACCCAGCCTATTGCCGATTGGAATTTCAGTGTCTGGTCTTACTTTTAGTGTAGATTTTTTTTTTAATGTGCATGAATTATAAAGCTATTTTCTTCAACAGACTCAGAGACTAAAAAGTTTGGTACTGCAGCATCTCTCGTTTGTGTAGCCTATATAAGTGGCTCATTAACTGTCCTACTGTTATTTCTATTTTATCATAAGTAAAGAATGGGAGAGACATGTTGGTGCCAGAATCCTCCTATAAAATGATACATTTACTTTAAGATGCCTAAAAGTACCATTACCTTTGGAAGCATTTCTCTTTTTCTGCAAGAGGAGAAAAACACCTTTTTTATTAAAGTTCCAACCCTGGTGGTAATATGATGAGTGTTAATATAAATAGGTTGTCAGTTGTCATACAATAGTCTATCCTGTTAACCTCCTTGCACTGAATGTGCAGTCCTTACTACCTGAGCTATAAAAAACCAGGAATTCACATGAAGTGTCACAGTAGCTTTTGATGCTGAATTTTTCCACGTAGGATAACCTACAGAGAGTCTGAGGTCTGGGCAACTCTGAGAATGGTGAGATGCTCTAAATACAGGATGGACAAGCAGAATAAATTTTAATTTACAAAGACCACTTCCGTGGGTTTTTCTGCTGTGGCAGTTAGGGGCTGGGTATCAGAAATTGTGGGTTGGGAAATCAGCATAACAAAATACAGTGAGGGGCCTTCTGGAAGGGGAAAGTAATATTTATTTCAAAAAAATCTTCAAAAGAGTTGATTTTACCTGCGGATGCTAATTTTGTTATAGATTTCATTCATCTGCGTACTTGTACAGATATATCCATGTCCACAAGCTCTAGGAGAGAGGTTTTGGCCAGGATCAGTTGTATGTGACACAGGGGACAAAGGATGCCAGATGTTAAGTTTCTGGGGTTCTTCCTGTTGTAACAAGCATGTTTTTTGAGAGATCTTTTGTGCCCTTTGGGATTCAGCAGCGGTTGCAGAGCGATGCTTTCCTGCAGATCCTTGCTTACTTCATTTTCTGTAAACCTTAGGCCAGGTTATCGCTCATTACTTGTTTTCCTCATGGGCTAAGGAAGATAGGAATAGTGGATGTGACACTGCCACAACCTTGGCATGGTCTTCATTAGCAATACAGGCCCTGTTTAACACTGTCCTTCTGTTTCTTCTGGTGTTTGCACCTGCATGTTTTGGTTCAGACTGCATTTATGCCAGTATTCATATTTCTGTAACAAATCTTTCCTGGTGGAATTTTTAAGGGCACCCATTGTTGCTCAAACTCTTTTTGCATTAATGTTAGCAGTAAAATTCTTGTGGATGTAAAAGAGAGACAGTAATTTGTGTCAGTGTTCAGTACTTTGGAGAATTAAGTCCTTAGAAATGCAGTTGTGTAACACCACCTCTCCCTAAGTGGGGAAGGCATCCGCAGTGTCAAGTTTGGGCTAGATAGACTATTGTTATGACCCTGCTGTAGTTCTAAAAATGTATCTTGCATGAGCACAGAGAAGCAGTTGGGCTTTTGCCTGAAACTAAAAATATGTTCTTGTGTGACAGTTTCCATGTGGGAGCTGCTTTAAGGTTTTTGTCATGTGAGAACAACTTCCTTTCTCTGTGCTTAGTAGAAAGATTTGGGCCTTCAGAAAAGCGAACTTTTCTTTGTGGTTTCTGTGCTGTCAGGGCTCAGCACCAAACTGCTTATTCATCCACGTTGTTGTGCATGGTTGCTGCCTTTTGGCCACCTTTAGGATTTATACCCCTTGGCTAACCCCAGGAGGTGACCTCACTTATCTGAGGATCCAGAGAATAACTGGAAAAGAGAGTACTTCTCAGGGCAGCTATGCCAAGAAGAGCTACTTGCATAACTCAAGGAGAAGTCTGTTTTTCCAAGAAACAATCCAGTGATTCTCTCATGCATATGGAAAAGAGGCACCGACCTTGGGCTTCTGGGAGATTTTCTGTACCACCCCTCTCTTCCTCCCCAGTTTAGCATCTCTTGTGATGAATTATCATTATGAATACTAAGTTTATCTGCACAGTATAGTTAGCAGTGTTCTTGGGAGAGTCTCTGGTGATTGTATTGTGTTACTACTCCAGCTTTGGCACAGCATATGTGAGTTTCATGCGCTGGTGCCTTTTGTCACAAGAGTGCCTGGTTATGGAAGCTGTCAAATGAGTCTACCTGCAGTGATTTGAATGCTTGATTAAAACTTCGTTTGATTCCCCTATCTGAACTATCAGCGAAGAGTCCAAAACAGTCCAGTGAATTGAGACAAGTGGAAATGGGAAGGGAGAAGTGGGGAATGAGGGTAGGGTCAGAAAGTAGCTGCTAAAACATTCTGCAACCACTTAGAAATACAATTTAAGATTTAGTATAATTTCCGAGCTAAAAACTCTCAAGCTACGTGCTGTGGGTGGGTATAAAGAATACTGCCTTTTGAAAGTTGGCAGTGGGGGTTGCCAGAGAAGAGGATATAGAAAGCAAGTTGGTTTTGCATGCAAAGCCAGTGTTGATGAGGTCTCTGTAGCACAGCTACCATGGACAGGATTAAAGGAATATTAAGTGAGATATCAACCTTGAGCTGGGGTGCTGCACTAGACTACCTGATCTGGGGGAAACGTGTATGATTCCCTTTTCCCCACAAGCTGAAGAAGATGCCAAAGGCTGTGGAAGAACGAGTGGGGAAAAAAGCCAAAAATGTTATGAGTGTTAGAGGAGAACTGTCTGCTCTTCAACACAATATCCTTGAACATATAACCCAATCTGGAAAGAAATTTATTTGGTACTCAAGTGTCAACTGTCTGGGAAGCAGCAAGTTTCCTAAGTAGTGAAGAACAGTTTGGGCCTTAGCCTGTGGAAGGATGAGTGTGAGGACCCTGGCAAGTTCTAACGTGTCATTCTACCATCAGAGCCCACAGAGCAGGTATCAATGAGCTCTTGTGTGAAATTTCAAGCACAGTTTATTATGTACTTGCAACTATCTGGCTTTTTCACCCTCCTGCACTCTGCAGATGTTTTCCTGGAACTCTGAGTGCAGCACCAAAGGAAAACACCATTAGAATATCACACAGCAGTGTTTGAATAAACCACTTTTGTGGGGTGGTGAACAGGAGTGAACTCTTATGACATGGCTAATAGTGAGCTTGGAGCATAATGGCCAAGCCATTGTTCTGTCAGCTCCTCAGCAGTCCTGGGAGCAATCCTGGTAATTGTACTTCATCAGGTGTCCTATGGAATCTAACCCAACTTGGTCTGTGCTCTTTCCATGAACTGGAAAATCAAAGTCAGCAGTACCAAGGAGCTCTGGTTTCCCTGAGAACTTAATGCTGCCTTATTTACAGCACAGGATGGCTGCTTGGAGCAGCGGGATAGGGAGAGTCTGTTATCAGGCCAACCGGTGCCTTGTATCTCAGTTGCCAGCACTTGGGAGTGCATTGCTGAGAGCTGGTGGCAGACAAGCCAAAATGCTATTTTCTTAACTCCTGCTGTGCCCCTCCTGCATCCTGCTCCATGTCCATCAAGTGGTGAAGGTAGCAGATGGGCTGCCCCAAGGTGACACATACTTACCTGCCGGGAAGAGAGAGCAGCTCCAGTAGCCTGTCCCCGGTGTAAGTGCTGCTGCTGGCAGGCAGGCAGCTCTGTTGCTTGGCAGCAGGCCTCAGAGAGAAGATTGCTTTGTCCTTGTTCTTAGTCAAGTTTGCCAGGTTCCCTTCTGATTGCCAGGCTGGTAATGCATGGGGGAGATAACCCTGGTTCAGTGAGCAGCAATTCAATCTGTCATCAAACAGAAAATACTTGGGCAGAATCAACAGAGCTGTGTGCTAAGCTAATTTGGTATCAGCCTTGTGGGTGTGGTTCTTTGGTACAAGTATTTTTGTGTTTGTCTTTCTGCACAGAGGACTGAAATCTCCCATCAGAATCTCCCCTGTCCATCACAGGCCTGTTCACAACTTGCACAGTCCCTCTTCATTCTCTTTACCTGCAAATTAAGCTGCTGCCTCTCGTTTCTCTCCAACAGCAGCGTGTTTGTTCTGTTTTCCCCATCACTTCCATCACCAGTTCTGCAGACTGGGAGATCTTGTTCGTGCTCTCACTCTCTGTGGCTTACTGAATTTCCTGGACACTTCAGGTAGTCCTGCCAGTCTGGTCCTGTCCCTCCCAGCCCCTGACCTCCTCCAGCAGAAGAAAACATGTATCTTTTTTATTGGCCATATTAAGAGAGCTTCCAAAGTTTTCTCCAGAGTTTCAGTTTAATAAATGAGTTAGCTGGTTTGATGTTATGAAGAGGTCACTCTGCCCTCTCCCTCTGCTGTAGGTGTAAAGCAGCAGATGAAGGGATAAAACTAGATGTGGAGGAATGTGGAGAGGTTCTGATGGCTGCATGGGGTGTGATGGACAGCAGCAGGGTTCAACGGGGAGAGGGGTTTATAGCACCACAGCTGCTGCCTGCGTCTTCCTGACACTCAGACCTGGGTGAAAATTTCTCTCTGCACTCTAAAGTCTGGCTGTTGCTGGACTTTGGGAAGGCATCATGTTCATGAACACTTTATTTATGTGCACATACCAGGCATATAGAGGGCATAAAATTGCTAATTGATCTGTACAAAGCAGATCTTGCTTCTGTACTTCTTCATGTTTTGACAGCCTAATAGTGGGGGGTTTCTTGTTGCTGTTGTGTTTTTTGTACCAGTTTGTGGCTGAGCTATGATTCTCATGTGGATGTGGGACAAGAATCCTCAGATGCACAAGAGCCAGGATTTTCCACAAAAATGTCACATAGGAGACACTAACCCAAGCACAGAGCAAGGGTCATAGGCAGTTGCAATTCTCCTTGTTATAATATGCTCTGGCAAATAATTTTCTAATTTGGCACAAAACCAAATGTGTAAAACCAGCCAGACTTTTTTTATAAGGCACTGGGTCCATTTGGCATGTTTTAATTGCAACAATAATGGTGACTGCTCAGAGCTGTGCTGGCTGGCCTATGCAATGCGGTGTTCTGTTTCACTGCAGCAGGCACTGAAGTAGTTTTAATGCTGTCCATTTGGTCAGTGACAGCCTAAAATATCCCAGACCACTGGGGTTCTTAGCACTGAAAAATCAGGCATTTTCACCTTTGTGAAAGACAGTTTGCTTTCTCCTTTAGTAACTTGCTGCTGTCTACTCTCCCATACAGCCACTGCTTACTGGCTGTCTCTGTTCAGCTCATCCAGGGTGACATTGTCCAATTGTTTTGACACTGACCTTAATCTATTTGTGCAGTTCAAAGTAAAGGCTGTGTGGCCAGAGATGGAAATGCATGGGCTTAGGCAGCTTGTAATGAAATAGAGTCTCTTACTTCAGCTGCTTTGAAGCTGCTGCAAATCAGTTGTTGGATTTGATGTGTCTTTGAGGATGTGAAATGAATTTAGTGGCTTCTAGCTGGTTGTAGTGAATCAGGTGTTCACCTCATGAAATGCTGCGATAGAATCAGGCTTTGTGTATGGCAGGTTAAGCAGGTGTGCCAGTGGCAATATCAAACTGGATGTGGCTTACTCTACAGACAGGGATTTTTATAAACCAAGTTGTAGGCAATTTAACAGACAGATCATTGAGTAGGAGCTTCCTTCTGTGCTTGCCTGTAGTTGTACGTGTTGTAGACACAGGGGATAGCAGGACTTTGAGTAAATGGCACTGCAGTGCCGAGTTAGGTGGCAGGATCAATAATTTTCTGTTAGCTGGTATCTCTTGGCACTGCTGGGGTGGGGGAACTGCCTCAGTACGTTGCTAAATCACAGTCAGGGCTATCAATATAGTGCCTTTCAAGAACAACAGATTCAAAGCAGCTGCACAGAGAAGCGAGATAGCAAGTTACCTAAGAGAAACCAAACTGTTTCTGATGAATTTGAAAACACTTGATTAGTCCTTGCCAATGAATGGGAGCATGTTGTCTGGCTGCAGCACCTTCCCAGTAAAATTTGTTCCCCCTGGGAGCACTGGCCTGGGGGAAATGGCTGCAAACCCTCTCTTGAGGTCACGCACAGAAATGTCTGTTGCAAGGAAAATGCTGGAGCAAAGCACACTGCCCATGTAATATGGATTTTTAGATCAATTGTGGCTCTAAAATGTAGCCAGATGCATTATAGTTTGGAACATGCTTTTGCACAGATCCTAGGACTCTGTTTGGCTTTTTAAATGGAAGTAGCTGTGTACCAAGTATTAACACCAGAAAGCTCTTGTCATAGGCAGCACATGCACGGTATTTCACCCTTGCCTGGCCAATCTGCTTCTTTACTTAGTGGCAGAAGTCAGAAATAGCACCATATTCATTTCCTTTTGTCTTTTTGGGCATGAATTCGGTGCAACTATGTAAACTAATATGTAGCTCAGCATTTATTTCCAGAAGTCATACATTTCCCTTGATTTACATTCTTTAATCGGTGAGGATGCAGTGGATGTAGACTGTGAACAAGAAGATCTTTATTGCAATCACTGCAAGTTCAGCTTTCAGTGCAATTATAAGATAAGTTTACAGGTATGTTCAAATGCCTCCTGCTTGTTCCAGTGATAGACTTTGCTTAGGCTATTTTCTGTTACCCTCTGCTCGTGAAAGCATTTCCTGCTAGTAATTCCTGCTAGTCACAAGAAACAGCTGTATAAATTCCCCTCCTTCTCCTTCCATTGCTGGGAGTCTAAGCCAAATGAAGAGGGATGTTCCAGTTCTGTCTACAGATTAATGTGAATTGAGCATCCTGTGGTGGAAGTGGTTCCTGTGTTACACAAACCCCACTAAAAATAAGGAGTTGTTTATCGACTATGGAGCTTTTCAGTATCAGTGTAGAGGACTGAGCCCAGTCATATGGGAGATATCAGTATGCATTGGGTGAAATATAAATGCAACTTTAGCAAGCTATAAAGGTAAGCTGGTGCTGAACTGCCGTCAGTCTGGGTCCTTTGTGGATCGAGACTGATAACAAAAATATGAACAATAAAATGTGTGTTGACCTAATGAATAAGAAATGCTGCTGGGATACAGGGACTCATTCCATTCATAGCTTTCTCACTGCTCTGCTGAGTAATCTTTTCTTATTTGTGCTTCAGTGCCTTTTTCTGTCAGATGGCAATAACAATAATAAACTCTGTTTTAAAGCTTGTTGGGCTATACCAATGAAGGGCATACAGAGGATCTGGACACAAATTATTTTTTTTCTTCACCACAGGCCAGAAGTGAGGAAAGGGAAGACATAGTTTCTACCTGAAACAGGAGCATCAAGGACTTTAAATGCCTTCTAAAGTATTTTAGAGCTGCCCTGTCCATGACACTTGGTTGAGGACTTGAGGTCAAAAAGTATGACACTTTGTATTGTGCTACTGTGATGTTTCTCCAGAAGATTTCAGTGCTTTGTAAGCATCTGTCATTGTGATTTTGGGAACCTGGTCAATCGCATCTGATGGCTTTTCCTTGTGTTTTGAATCACTTTATTCTCATCAAGTGGAAGAGGTGGATATGTGATGAAATGTTCTCTTTCTTCCATTTCATATGGTCACTGTGTCTCATCTTTTACAGATGCTTTGGGAGTGAAAAATGCTGAAAAATCCTGTCATATTTGTATGTTCTTCTCCTCTATGACTCTCTCTGATCTATGGTAGTATCACTTCTGCTATTTTTAAGTTATACTTTTGCAGAGCTATCAGTGCACAATACTTCTTTCTTTGTCAGTTTTGCGCTTTATATACATGTCAGGTCAACTGAAGTACACCCATTTGTAATCTGATCAATAATCCTTTGGGCCTGGCCCCTCATCCTGCATTCTGTGTGTTTGGCTTTTCTGCCATATATTGAATTTTTTAACATAACCCTGTAAATAGCCTACGCCTGCGTGGTCATACTTAAACTCTCTATGTCCATTCTGTGAGAAGCCACTTATAATTTGTAACCATGTTTCCAAGAATTTTTGTGAAAAGTCTCTATATGCGTTTTCTCTGCTGCTTAGGGGTGCCAAAGTATCCCTTGTTCTCTGTCAGGTGACTTACTCTCAGTAAAAATATATTCCTCATTTAGTGTTTGGAATGCAATGTGGGACACAGTAGGCCCATCTTCCATCTCTCAGGCAGCCTGTTGTCTTTTAACACTCTTCTTCCAAAACGCTGTGATCCTTGTGGTGCTTTAACTCCTGTCTTGCTCTCAATACGCAGCTTGTTTGAGTTCTGTTGCTGTGTTACACAGCCCTAACTTTCCTGTAGATCATGGAATGGGAGAAAAATTCATGTTGGAAAAGACATGTAGAGGTCATCTGGTCTCATCCCTTGTGCCAAGCAGGGCTAGCTTTGAGGTTATATTGGGTTGGTTACTCAGAGCCTTTCTAATCTTAATTTTTGTTTTCGTCTCCAAAGATGGAGATCCTCTGTATTTCAGAGACCCTGTTCCAATGTTGAACCATCTCCCAATGATTGCTCCTTTCCCCCTCTCCCTGACACCTAGTGAGAAATTTCATTATTACAGGTTATGGGCATCGCCTCTCTCAATTACTGTGCAGCTCTGGAGAGACTCTTTATGTAGCTGAAGCCAGAAATACCATCCCTTGACCCTCTGTTAAGACTGCTCGAGCCCAATTCTCAGCCTTTCATTTATCACATGCTTCAGTTTCTTAATCATCCTGGTGCCCCTCTGTTAGTCTCATTCCAGGAGCCCTAAACTGATCCCACAAACTGCAGGCACGGTCTTGTAAGTGCTGAGTGGAGCACGTTAATCTCTTCCATTGATCTTCCGGCTTCCTTTCTTTTAATACAGCCCAGGACACAGCTGATCTGCACTCGTGAAGGCAACTGCTGAGTTATTTTTAATGTGGTAGCCTCCAGGGCCCCAGGTCCTTCTCCACAAAGCCATGGAAAATAGTTTACTGTGGTAAATGATACAGAATTAAGTAAGATGGTATTATATGTTTATTGTTTTAACTGTATTTTGGAGTTTTGAACTTTGTTTCTGAGGGATTAGTGTTAATCTTCGGTGTGATTTTTTTTCAGGTTTTTTTTACACCTTCATTTTTAACCCAAAATAAGCTTAGTAAATACTTTTAACGTCCAGAGCAGTTGTTATTCTCTTATAAGTTATTTTAGAGCCGTTATTTTCCAGGCACTAGTAATCGTTCCACAAAGCACAGTGTAAGGATATACCTAACAAATGCTTCTCAATATTTGGAGTCCAATGTGAGGCAACTTACCAGGACCTGTTCAGAATATGTAAACATGTCCTGAAGACACAGCACTGAGTTTTAGTATCAGGTTTTATTGGAGTGTTTTTCCCCTATTTTGTTATCACTGCAGAAAAGAAAATGGAACTAGACGAGTCAGCTGCATTTTGATATAACTTGTGCTTCATTTCTGTGTTTATTTCCTAAATTCTAATGTGCTATTTCTGTGCAAGTCCCTTGAAATCTGTTAGCAAGAAGGAAAGAACACAGCTGGAGTTTTGGGGCTCCCACAGTAAATTTACAGGCTTTGGGGAGTAAGATATTCTTTCTAGCAAATTGAATCTGTTTGATTTGAAATTCCATGAAGAGCATCAGCAAGAGAATACCATGGAGCTGCTTTAGAAGCCTCTCCTTGTGTTGCTTGTAGAGATGTAAAGCTTGGAAAGCTCCAGGTATCACCATGCTGGGAGGAAGGCAGCAATGCAGCATCTTTGAGTAGAAAATGCTGTTTTCCAGGCTTTCTTAGAGGATGTCATTATTCTGCTTTACCTCTGGTGTATTTCCTGAAGTGTGTTTTGTAAGTGTCAAAATGAAGGTAAGCTGCTGTTTGTATTTGAAGTGACAAGCCCTTCCCCTCCTACCACCCCTTGCATCCTGATATTTCTCAAAACCCAAATGTCTTTCTAGTACTGTGCTAATGATCATGAGTTCCACTTGACCAGAATGTGAAGATCAAGTTGATTTCCCCTCTGGAAGCAAGGCACCCTGTAGGTTTTTAGATCAAACAGAATTATTTCCCTACCCCATCCAAAAAGCAATTAAGTGTAAATATGGCAAAAGATGACAAAATTAAAATCTGTCATGCATACAGGTGCTAAACTACTGTAAATCAAAAAGGCAACCCTGTTGCTGTCTCTATTGCCAGGCCCATGTCATCAACAGCTATTTCTGTGAGCTCCGCCACGGAAACGCAGAATCATCTCCTTCAGGAAGGCAGTGATCCCTCCAGGATATGTATTCCCAATCTGTATTGTTAACTGTTGGTCTGTTCTGATACGATGGCTTAGTTGTTAACATGGAATGGAAGCATAACTTTGAAACATCATCAGACACAATCTCCTCACTTAAAGGTAACAGTAAAGGAATAGTAATTCACAGCCAGAGTATCGAGGAAGTGTAACCGGGCTTTCTTCTCTACCAGTTCCTAACGACTTTTTAAAATTCCTAGTGGATGGCTCAGGGGGATATTGGAAATAAGATGGTCATTCCATCATGCTTGGAAATCCACCAATTTGGGGAAAAATGGGTAAACTATCTCAAAAACCACCTGTCACTTTGTTGGTGCTGTTACAGCTGTAGCCCTGTACTCTGCCCAGCGCTGGGATGGATGTGGGAAGGGGCAGGGTCTGTGGTGCTCCCTGTGACAGTGGTGCTGGGTTTCCTGAGCCAACACATCCAGGGGTGAGGACGTGGCAGCTGGATCCCGTGGTACGAGGATGGCTGGGTTCTGCAGCCTGTTAATGGTATCTTCAAACGATAACCCTTCAGAATTAGATTTATAGTTTAGGAACTGTTAGTTAGTTATACTGACAGGTGCCAGCAGAGGGCATTTGGAAACTTGGCTTTTCTGCTCATTTATCTTCCGACCGATTAGGGCTCTGTGCAATTTTTGTGTGAGGCTGATGGTGCCTTCTGTGTTGGTACAGACCTATGGTGAAGGCAGAACTTCAGGGTTTACTGTTTGTTTCGGTTTGGGTTTAGTTAATATACAGAATATCAGCAATAAAGTATGTATTTCAGAATAATTTCCAAGTTAGAAGTAAGTATTGAACCAGAAAGCCAGCAAGATCCCACTTTTATCAGAAGGGAGTATTTGGGTGTGAGGTAGATAAAAGGCCAAGAGGAAGGAAGTGAAGAAACAGCATTTTTTCCCCCAGTGTTTGTCATTTGTAAATTAGCAATCTAAACTGGAACCTCATTGCTTGATATGAATTATCACATTTAGATAATAATTACAGCTCCTCTACCCTAATATCACCAGCATAAGGCTCTCAGCAGCGGCCATTTCGGACCAATATCTATCTTGAGTACCAAGAAAATTGTATGTGCAGACATAATGAAAAAAAGACAAAATGGTAACTCTTTGTGTTCACAACCAAAAATCCAGTTGCATTTCTATTGATTAGGGCTTTTGTTATTTGCAGTGGGGTATGTGACATGGTGCAGTACACAAAAGGTCTCTCACCAGCAACAGCTTTGGAGAGAGCTGTTGTTAAAGCCCAGATCAATGAGTAAATGTACAAAGGCACTAAAGCATAAGATCATTTAATAAAAATGCTGTTCTGTTCTCATGCTTTGATCAAGTAATTCCTATCCATCAGCTTTGATTCAGGCTCTGGCAGCATCTTTCTTGAAGAGACTTTAACGTGACTTTTTAAAAGACAGTCTTATGTGGGGGGTGCTGGTGAAACCAACTGAAGTGCATTTCTCACCTTTGCTCTGTGATAAATGGCTTCAGCACTGTGAGGCTGTGAAAGCTTTCATCTTTTTTATCTCTTTGGAAAAAATTTACTAAAAATTGGGGAAAAGTATTTTTAAAGCTGTGTAAAGATACATTAAGTGGACTTGTTTGTGGTTCCTTTGTTTGCTACCATGTATGCTAAAATATTACAGATGTGAATTTTAATATAAGGGATAGCTTTATTCCATATACTAAGCAACTGCAGTTGGAGATTATTTCCTCCAAATATAATTTGTTATAAGGTATGATTTATGCTGTAAATCGGATTTATGAAGCATGTCTTGAAAAAGTGGATGGAACAAGATCTTTCTTTGAGCCAAAAAGATACTCTTTTATAATATAAGTGTCAGTAGCAAAGAGAGAGTAAAACAAAGGAACAGCTGGAGGGTACATTTATTGATATATATTTCATATATACTTTACTTGCTATAAGATCCACTGCTAAAATCCACCTGACACATCCTTGTATTTTGTTGTATCCCTGTGGCAGAGCTGTCCTTTGGCCTTTGGGAAATGCTGGCTTGTTAGTGAGTGTTAGTTTGTACTGCAGTACCTACTTACATTGTGCTTCCACATGCACACATTATAAAAAAATTGTTGGACTTAATCTGAAATAACATGCTGAGCCCTAAACTTGATTATTAACTTTTGGGTGCTTGGCTTCAAAGGAGTTTGTTTGCACCTTTTCAACATACATCTCTATCAGCTATAGAAAGTGAACTCTTCCTTTGTGGAGACTTGTCATTGTGGCTGAACAACAACTTGCTCCCTTCTTGCAAAGATGCTTGAATATGTGGAGAGAGGGGCTGTTGAGAGAGGAAAGGCAGAGCAGGGCTTGGGGTGGACTCTCTGCAGTTTACTCAGACCTTGGACAAGTGGGTCCAGTGCTGTGGTTTTGCATCAGCATGATGGGAGTGCAGTAGCTGCCACTCTGGAAAAGCTGTATGTTTTGGAAATATGAAGCTGTTCTGTACTGCTTGCCCAGATCCAATGAGATTCTTGGCTTTGGCTGTGTGGCTAGCACCTCCTTTTGGTATGTGATGTTTTTTAAGCAAAGCTAAAATAATCCCTATGTGATGACAGCATGTCTCACTGCTTTTCACTATCACCACTTGTCCATACTGTATTTCCCCATTTCTGTGGTGTTTTCTCTCACTTTTTCTGAGTACTATCTGTTAGTGAACTACTTCAGGACAATGCCAAGATAATGGAAATATGGGAGACCTCCCTTTCCCTTTTCAGACCTGTCTCAGAGGAATCATATCAACACTTGTTCTGGTTAAAGTGAGTTTTCATCCAGACAGTGTAATGATTGAGCACAGAGTAAGTAACATTGGAATGACTAACTGTATGTAATTGCTCTTCTAGTGAAAGCAGGAAACACTCTAGTGAAGACTAGTAGTTGTTATAATGGTAATTGACAGTAAAGTTAGGAAAGCTCTTTCTTGGTACCCACTAACACCATTATAAAGCATCTCAGCATACATTATGTGCTAATGAGTTTGTGTTCATGTCCCTGGGCTCATAACCATATGTCAGGTGAGTGCTGGGTACCTCCTCCTTGTCCTTATCATAATGCCATTCTTGCTACTCTCATAGAGCGTGTCCATCTGTAGTAGTGCTGCACTGCTACCTAGAAACCTCAAGATGCTGATGAGAGTTAGTATAAAAAAAAAAAAAGGGCTGAAGAGCAGAACTGAAGCACAGGGATTGAATGATGTACCTAACAATGGAGGATTGTGTAAGAAGTAGAATGGCTGAAATTGCTTCAGTCTGAAAGCCTATGTAATTTTTAGGGACAGAGTCTTAGTTCTTTTTGTTGTTTCATGTGCAAAGTAGACTGACCCCCATCTTTCCCTTGCTTCTTTTCTCAAAAGGTCAGATCTAATCCTCTTGTTCAGCACACCGGGAGGCACATCAAGTTTTTTGAACACTGGAGGCTCAGTACAGAAGGGCAGCTGTCAGTAAAGTAGCTGCAGGTGTCTGATATTTAGATCTTTCACATCTACAGGGAGATGACTTTGTTGTTCTCTACATGAAAAAGTTTCTCTAAAGTTTGCCTATGTGCTCTTCAGACTCATAGGTAGACTTCCCACTGACTTCAGTGTGCACTAGTTTGGCCCACAGAGGGAGAAGGAAAGGAACATTGGAATTTTGGAATAAGCACTAGCTGAGCTGATAAATCCCAATAACTTTCTCATTGCCATGGATGTGTTGGTCCTTACTCCAGGGAGCCATTCTTCCTCCTCTTCTTTTTTTATCTGCTTTAGGGAAATTTCCATGCACTGTTGCACTCCACTACTGTCCTGGGAAGTCTTCACTCAGACCATGTGTCTTCCAAAAACACTTTGATAAACAAAACCAGAGCTGTGATGAACAGCCTGATACGGAAAAATGGTGGCATTCAGCAGCAATGGGAAGCTATAACAAAACATATACTTGGCAGCAGTGTTGTGCTACCCCTTTGCCTGGAAGGAAAATTCCAAGACAGATTCTCCGATGAAGCTGGCTCCGGTGCGTGGATTGGCAGCTAGCAAATAACAGTGTGAAGTGACTTCTGGCCCTTCCTGGCTGCTTGCCTTGAGAAGGCAGGGGGACGGCTGTGCTCCCAGATGGAGGAGCAAGAGGGAGTCCAGCACTGTGACACGTGAGGGTCCCCCATAGAAGCTGAGGCAGGGCTGACAGCTGATTCTCCAGCGAGGGTGGTGACAGCTTGGGGGAAGGGCATCTCACCTGTGGCCCAGCAGAATAAACTGTGTGAGTCGAGCCTTGGCACACAGAGCTCAACTGAAATGAGTAAACAGAGCCCCTGTTCAAAGAAAGGGAGAATTCTAAGCAAATCCCAGGGCACAGTTCAGAAATGCTGCTGCAGATATTTCTTATTGCATCAAGAGGAATGAAAAAGGCAGCATATCCATGGGGGAGAAACACTTCAGCCGTGGTGCTTACCTGAGTGGAAGCCTCTGCAATTTTAAGACGGTTGGCTGGGTTCTCAATTGGTGTAAACATCCAGTGCTTTGGATTTGCTTGTAGTTAAGTTGTTTTGCTGTGTCTGAGAATCTTGCTTACACATCTGAATCATGACTGAGGAGTGTAAGCTGCCGAGGGATTCATATCGAAACTCAAAGGTTAATTAGCACATGGTGTTAAAAGCAGATGTAGTTTAAGTGAACAGTGCTTCAATGCTCTTATCTAGAGAGATGTTTGATCCTTGATTCTAAAGAGGAAAAATGAGCTGGCAAGTTGCTGCTCAACTCTGACAAAGTCCAACCCAAACATAAGAAGTTTTAAAATAAATATAAAAAACATTAAATTATCCACTTCTCTGAGGCATCAGTGAAGTTCTTAAGAATCTAGCTTTTTGTGAAAGTGTACATACTGACACATGCTTATTAATATATATTCATTACAAGTGTACATCCAGAACCAACCTGAAACCATTGAAACCTCCAGGGAGTAATCCAGTCAGGGAAAAGATACTGCCAACTAATGTATCATAGAAGAACAGCAAATTGTGAAGCAAATATTTGAGACAATGTTTTTGTGACTAAAATATGTTTCTACTAGACTTGTGAGAGACAGATTTTCATATGCATAGAAGGAAAACAGGCACCCAGCTTCCAGTGAAACCCATCTTCCCTATTGATTTAGTACCTTGCCCAATTAATTTTTTCATAAAAAAGATACACTGATAAAACCAAGTCACCTCATAGATAACGTACAAATGTTAACATAAGACTTTTAGTCACCACTGCATGTACAGTAATGGGCTGCACTGAAAGTCTGCCTTGTAAATACAAGATCGTAGTTTATTTGTGGTGTAATGAATTGTTTCTTTGCCTGCAATGCCAAAAGCTGTTGCCATGAACACTACAAAGTGATGGTTTGCTTGCTGTCAAGCCACTCTGGGTATTTACTATCCTGAAATCCTTGCCTCTCTGTCCCTCTCCTTTGCACACGAAGTGAGAAATCTGAAAAGTGGGAGCACTGTTTCCTAACCCCACGGAGGTGAGAGCTGTGTGAATGAACACTGATTTCCACCAGCAGCCATCAGAGGGGTGTGGCAGCAAAACTCTTCAGTGATGAGGTAGAGGAACAGCAACCGTCAGGGTTGTTTGGAGTGGAAACACGGGGGATTTTGGAGGCAGTGAGCTTTTGGATCTAGCTGGTGTCAAAAGTGCTGGGCCTGCTGACCTCTGTACAGGGACTGACCTGCCTGTGACCTCTGACGTGGTTTGATGGAGAATGCCTCTTCCAGCTCCAGTGAGAGAAGGTGGTGGTCCTGGTCTCTTGCTGCTTCGTGGGGGCCACCTATAAGTCCAGAGCAGACTCAAATCCTCCCCTGTTCCTGCCCTCTTGGAAGGGGTTGATGTCCTGATGATGGATGTGAGGTCCAGGTGCAGTTAAGTAGGTCCTTTTCCCCCAGGGTCTTTTGTTTCTTTTTCAGTCACAGTTGTGAAGCCTGTACAGTTGTCTTGTTGGTCCTGTGGTTTCACGACAGCTCAGAATGTTATGACAGCAGCAATGCCTGTTCCAGAGTTTCACCCTTGAAAGATCCTTATTTAAAATCCTAGCCATCAAGCAGTCCACTTAGCTAATTGTCAGAGCTTGTCATGCCATGTAATTAAGTTTTGGACAGCATTCAGATGCCTCTTCAGGAGTGTGTAAGGGGTATGTGTGGTACTGCATCTCTTCTGCCCTGTTACAAAAAATGACTCACACTTCTGGCTGGCTCAGACAGAGCTGCAGACATCATCTCAGTAGGTTGGGTGGAGGATTTAAGATTAGGAGCTTCTGTAACCTGATCCCACAGAAAAACCCTATCCAGATTTACTGCTAGTGCAGGGATTTGTTCACAACTGGCTGGGGATGACCAAGGGGATTCTTTCAATCTCATCAGCCTGCTGTTAGGAGCTTGCTTATTATAGCCTAATAACTCTGTCCTGGAAGCACGGGCAGCCCTCAAATTAAGATCTCTGTGTTGGATAGGAAGGATAAGGCTTCAGCATCATGGATTTGAGAGAGCCTTGCTGTTCACTACTTGTGATGCACACACACACACTGTTCAGGTAATCAAACTCCTTCTCAAGTGTTCATGCACTGCACAGACCAGCCTGTCTCTGCCTCTGGCTGACTGAGGTGGGAATAAACCCTAGAGCTTCATTGATCTTGCAAAAAAAATGAAAAGAGTGTGTATACACAGGTATATATATTTTTTTTTTCCTGGGAAAAATGCCAACATGCTGTTTCAAATTTTGAGGCATTGCCATCCTGGGTACACTCTATTGAATTTTGGGGTTGTTTTGTTTTTAAAGCCGTGTTATAGAAATTAATGTCAACATGAAAAGTGTTTTTGTTTTTTGTTTAGACCGCAATAACAAAAAATAATCTTTGAGGTCCCCTGAATGCTCAAACATTATTGCAGCATCAATGCTGTCCTGATTCATCCTAGGATTTTCAATAGCATCCTAGTGGAAGTAGAATAAAGCATGGCCCTCACTGGAACCTCTCTCCTGTCAGAACTCAGCATGGTCAAAAAAATAAACTTAAATCATGGAAAGCTGTTAAAGCTAATTCCTTTGTGCTACTGTCAGACTGGGAGGAAACAGTCCTATAACATACACAAAAAATCCTCATCTGCTTTTATGATACTTCAAGAAGCAAGGATCCAGGATTGAAATGTTTCTGTTAGAGGGATACGGGCTCCATCGACAGAGTCCTTGTGTGGATGATTACAACGAGATGAAAACACGCCAGGAGTGGGTTCCCAGCCCAGCCATTTCACTTTGTTGTGCACATCTCTTACCTGCTAAATATGGATCTGTGTCCATACCTGTGTGCCTTTCTCTGCAGCCCCTTTCAGGACTGGGGAGGCCAGGTGAGATGGCTGCTGGGTTACGTACTCTGCTCACCTTTTCTGGGAACCAAGAGCTGCTTGTCTTGGAATTTCATTGTCTTTGTCTGTAGGAAATTACCTCCTTTATCTTGATTGCTCTCCAGCAACCTGATTGACCACATTTCAGATGCACCCAGGGACTCTTGGAGCTGCCTCTTTTGCTTTTGATTTAAGAGAGCACCTCTAAGTGCAGTTCATCTTTCTAGGTGATAAATAAAAAGGGGAGATGGAAGCAGGCTGTGCCCTGAAAAGTGCAAAATCTGGATAGGAAAGGCAGAGGAAAAAACCACTTTTCTCGTGGCTAAGAGCTGGGGCCATGGAGAGATTTACAGCTGTGCTCTATAGTTACATGTGGAGTCTGGCAGAGGGCTGGTTGAATTTCTGCGGTAGCTGCCACTGATCAAAGGCTCCAGGTCTACCAGCAACACTCTCGTCTTGTTTCCAACAGGCAGTGCTCTCCTCCTTCCTCACTGCTTAGTGGCTTTCAGTGGCTCCAGCCCCATGTAGATCACTTTCCAGCCAGATATCCCTGCCATTTGTGCTTCTCTGATATTTATTAGGAGCTTGGGACATCATGGCTTCACATGCTATTTTAGCTGTCACTTAGTAAGAACTAAAACATATTGTGAGCTTGGATGCAAAATAGCACGTGGGCTGTGTGCATTGATAGGTGGGGCCAGATGATCTGGACATAATCCCTTTGACGGGGTGGGTAAATCCCACCTGGTGTTTGGCAGGAGCAGAGGAAAGCCTGCAGCTTGGTATTTCCCTGCTGGGGAAAGCAGCCATAAGGGAACACTGCCAGGCTGTGCTCAAACCAGTTATCTTATTATTGAGAACCACTGGGAGTCCAGGAAGAAAAGAGGATGCTTTTGAAGTCAAGTCTGTCTGTTTATGAGCTTCAGTAAGCAGCAGAGACCAGACTGTCCTGAGGGCCAGGGAAAGGGGAACCTCTTGTGTAATTCCTCTGATCTCTAGGTTTTGTTATGTGGATTTTGTGATCTGTAGTTTAGGATTAAAAAGACCAAAGACCTTTTAAGTATGGATTTCATTCTACTGATTGTGTCATCGTCCACAGATGTGGAGCCAGCCAGAGTGTATCAGACCCTTCATCAGCTAATTAACTTGAGTTGTCAAGCTGCAATCAGTGAGCTGCTCTCATACTAAAATAATAATGATAAATTCCTCTCATCTGAAGCTGTCAGCTTCCAGCTGCAAGAGGCACAAGTTTGCAGGATCTGTAACTTACTTCATGAAGGAAAACCAGATTTGCACCTCTGTCTTGCCAAAGCCAACTTTGGCTTTGTTCCCTTTCTAGCAGAGTTTGCTGTTGGAGCAGCAGCTAAGCCCAGGCCAGGATTATGCTGGCCCCTAGCAGGACCAAAGCTGCCATCAGACCTCCAGATGCAGCACTGTGAGTCCTACTCATTTCAAAGGGATGATTTTTTTAGTTTCAATTCCTTATTAAGAAGCTGATTTGGTTTCTTTTTGGGTTACATTTTAAAAAATTTGTCTGTAAGGGGTGTGTTTCTGTTGAAATTTTTCCTGTGGCTGTTTTGTTAGGCAAGAAAGGTGCTACACGTTTCACTGTAGGACAGGGTCTGAGACCTGTCTGAAGGAAAAGGTGCCCAGAATGCCTTTGGGAGTGCTTGTCTGCCCCACAGAGCTGGCAGGCCAGCAGGGAGCCCTCGCAGGCTCTGGTGGGGATGTCAGCCCTTCTTTCCTTCCAGTTTTTGGAGCTTTAATGCCCTGTTCCATCTGTCCTGTCATACTTGTCACACCTATCCTGTCTTAAACAGATCAATAAAGAAATCCCATTCATCCCACTCCACAGTGGTAAAGGGAGTCCTGGACTCCATCCTCCTGCCTCTATCTTGCATGAAAAATGGAATGCCACCTCCCCTGAGTATGACCATTCATGGCAGTCCTGCTCACCACATTATCCACACATCAGTGGGGCAGAAGCCCCCTCCAAGATTTGCTTGGGCTAGAGCAGTCAGACTTTTGAGGAGCTGAGATTGGAAGAACACCTTGTGATGATTTCAGTGTGTTTTGGATCAGGCTGCAAACACAACATGCTGTTGGAGTCAGGCAGTGACTGTAATTGTGTATATTTTCAGGTTTTGCTCTTGCAGATACATTAAGCATCCTGTTCCTTGGCTTGATTCAGAAGTATGGTGTTAGGTTTATAGTGGTTGACCCCTGTAGAAATTATTTTTTTTTTTTTGTCATTGACTGCATAGGAATTCCAAGCAAAATGGAAGCAAACAAAAATTACTTGTTTGCTTTATCCAGATGGACTTTGACCAAGGAATTTGTGTAGCCTTCTAAGAAATAATAACTAGCTTTTACTGTAATTAATCTCTTTGCACAGTGTAAACATCACAAATAGAAATTAAAAGTACAGTTTACCCTACAGCATAGATTTGGGTGACACTTATAAGACTATAAAGCATCTTAATTAACGTTTTATAGGCACATAATCATGTGTTATTTGAGATAAATATCATTAGCAATACCAGAGCTATGCAGAAGCTTAACATGCTCTTTAGATATCTGGAAATACGTGTAAAATAAATATGGTTCTAAGGAGGTCGTCTTTCCCCATCAAATAAGAAACCCTGTTTAAAGGCAGAAATGCAAAATACAGAAATTAGGAGGTCTTGGTTTTCTTTGTGCATTCCCTGTCACTTCTGAAAACCATTGTGGAACAGATATCCTTTTTCTGTGGAAAAGCTCCTTTTCAGATGGCTTCTTGGTGATTTGATGCAGAATAATTTTTTCGTGTATAAATCTGCCTTCATAAACATCCTCATAAATATAACACAGCAAACAAACTGCTTGGAGGTCAGAATGCAGAAGAAGTTGACCTTGCATTTTTAGCAGTTTAGTGTATGTTAAATCTTAGATTTAGCAGGATTAAATTTTGCAAACATCCTGTGACGAATGTTTCTTACAGAGTGGGAAAAAGTGTCTCAAAGAGTGTCTCGAAACCTACTACAGACTAATAGGAAACACTGAGCACAAATGCTCAGGTGCAATTTAGGCACAAATTTGGTGCTGATTAAATCCAGAATCTTAGCCAGTGTGCAAAATAGGTGATGACTTCTAAGACTGAACAAATACTTTGGCAGTACCTTTGCAATGAGCATCTTAATTCAGGCACCGATTATCTTTCATTCTTTATCATTAAAACTCTAAGTTATATCCTTATTTCTGTCCAAACAAAGCCTCCATGATTAAAATTAAATAGCATTAAGCACTGTAATAAATAGGGATGAGTTTCTCTTTTTTCTTTTTTTAGACATCTTGAATTTGTTGAACTAGCGCTTCTGTATTGTGTTTTGCTAACTGAATTTAGTTATGTTTTGCAAAAAGGATATCACACCTGTGCTGCCTTAAAATACAGATGCCTCTTCTTTGTGTGTAGATGTACCATTAGGAACATGAGTCTACTTACAGATTTTGACAGTGAAATATTAAGACCTGGATTGTGGTGATGTGAACAAATAAATATGGTTTCCAGTGCAAGTGATACTTTTTATTCCAAAGGAACATTTTTATTTCAAGCATTATCACTATTGTACTCACTAATATAGAGGAGTGTAAATGCTAGGCTATTGTTTTAAATTGTTTAGCTGTATGTGTTATCTGTTCAAATACGTATTTAAATGTATGTCTGCTGCTAGCAGTCCTTAAGTTATTTTTGACTGTTCACTGTTTGGAATGCTCAGAATAGCAAATCAGAAAGCCAAAGCTTGTGCTCCTGCACAGAATTTTTAAATTTTTTGATTGCAGAAACTCCTTTATTTTTGCTTGAATGATTACAGAGGTATCAAGGATAAGAGATCCACTGCTGTTTACTCGTACTCTGTGAGATGATAAAACTCCTGTGATTCCATACTATATTAAGAAGAGAAACAATAGCTGATAATCAAATATATAAGAAGATATATGGCCACTTGCATTTTCTTTGTACAAGTTTATTGCATTTTAATATTGATATTTAATTATCATGTAGTGGTTTTGTTTATTATTCCATTTCAAATACTCTTCTAATTTGTTGGAAGCTCTTTTATATTTCAATTTTAATTTTAAACACTCTCCAACACACCTCACATTGCAAGAAATGCATCGAGTTGGTGTGACAGAACTTCCATATCATAAAAAAATAATGCCCTTCTGCCTTATTCCAAGAAGTTATCTTTCAAGATGAAAAGTAGTGCATCTGGTGCTCCCTTAGAGAGGTTATTTTCAGTCCCTTTTTTTTGAAAAATAAGTGCATTTGTGTTTAAGCTAGGATTTTGGAAGGGGAGCTTAAGGGAGCTGTGAGCAAATTGAGGATTTTTGTCTATGAAGAGCAAGTCTCAGGCCCAGCAGTGCAGCAGCAGCAGCAGAGATCATTTCTCTGGCCGGCTCTGGGGTCTCGGTGTGCTCACTCACATCTGCTGGCTGAGTTTTTGGTAGGAGAGCTCCTCACCCCATTTCAAACCTGTCGTTTTGGCTGAAGGCACCTCCCAGGCAGCAGATCTGCGAAGCAGCAGCCTCAAAGGTGTGTGCTCAGCCAGGAATTCCTTCTGCTCCAGCAGCACGTGCAGAGTCCAGCTTGATCTGAAGCCTTTGAAACGCTGCATTTCTCCTGCTTATGTACAATCCCACTCGTGAAAGCATTTAAGTGTGTGCTTACTATTTTAGTACATGAATATCTCAAAGCACTGAAAACTGGTTGACTACTCAGTTGAGACGGGCTCTCTGTGACCTGATTCTCAAATGTGCTGAGCGCTCGCTCGGGTGCCTGTGAGGTCAGCAAGCGCTTCTGGGCCTTCATTGCTTTGGAAATGGAGCTGAAATATGGTTATATGAACTTTGCTTCATGCTCATGTGCGTGCAAAACCTTAGTCCTGTTTTTAAGGATGCAAGGCAATTAGAGAATCCATTTTGAATCTCCAAGGAAAGAATCCATAAAGATGTTAAAAGGCAGACACTAGTTGGTGAACATTATTGAATCCTTGGATTTTTCCAAGTCATTGTTTTGTTTTGTCTGCTTCTACTTTCACAAACCATCAGGACTGTGCAGTTTAAAAATTTTCATGTCTGATTACTTTATACTTGACAGAAAGATCCTGAGTACCACATGTGTGTTTGAAGTGGTATTTCTTTGAACGTCAGCTCATCTCTCAGGTTAGAGAAAGTAACCTGATTTTAAGAAAACTAGCACATAAATTGCATCTGTGCTGCTAAGAGCTGCTGACACCGCAAAGATAGGTCTTGACAAAAGTTTTATTTGGGCTACAACTCTTCCTGTACAGGGTGTCAGATGGGTTCTTTATTTCTGCTCTTTTGTTGTTTGTTACTGAGGACATCAGTAGGGAAACAGGGCTTCTGCTTCTTCAGGACTTCACAGACTGGCACTGCTTGTCTTTCATCTGCAGCAATAATCCTCTCTGTGCAGGGCTCAAATATGCAGAATTTGCTGGGGAAACAAGGAATCTCCTTACTCTGAAATTTTTACTATTAGACAAAAGAAATCATTAGCAAAGAACAGGATGACAAAAGCTCAGAAAGCACAACTGGTGAGGGAGCTCTGTGGTGCGCAGGGTTTTGGAGGTCAATGCCAGGTAATTTTTTAAAAAGGTTTTATTTGTTTAGTCTGACTTGGCACCAGCTATTCTGTGTGCATGTACACTCTCAGCACTGTTTGAACACACAGATGCTCCAGTGTGGGTGAAGGAAATGCCCTTACTGTGAGTCATGCATGTAGGAATAGCAGTGAGTCTGAATGCACAGGCAGAGGTGATGGCAGCAGTTATGCAGATGAGAGCATGTAAAAAGGAATGAGGTTTCTGCAAAGTTACTTGTGCACAGGCTTAAATAAAGAGCATTGCAAATCATACCTAGTATATTTTCTCTGTGTCTATGATTATGTTATTTCCATAGCAACTAATTATGCCATAAACCAAAGATCATGACTTCAGGTGACACAGAAGGAGATGAGCTATTAAGTATTGAAGATTTTTTTAAATGCAAATTTCCTTATTTATATAGAAAAAAAGAAAATGAAAAAACAAATAACAAACCAACCAACCCTGAAGTCTGCTATATAAGTGAAATTGCTTCTGACTGGAATGTGTTTTCGAAGTTTTGTTGGAGGCATCAGTGAGTCTTTCAAGTAGTTGTAAGTACAACTGTGAATATCAAAAGATTTTTGTATTAGCTGAGGAAATCTCTAGAACCTCTGACTGTCTTCTGCGCATGCAATCCAGGGCTCAACCTCTCTCCAGCAACTATAACCTTTTACAGACACTGAGATTGCTAATGGATGAGCAAGGACCCTGGAAATAAAAGGGAAGGTCTGGGATCTTAGGTATGTAGTAAGTTTGAGGTTTCAGTGAAGCATACTATCTTCTGCTTCACATATTAAAAAACATTCCTATTTCTTTCTAAAATAAAAGATTCTAGAGATATCCTCAGCTTACAGCCCCGGGGTGATACTCTTTGAGCTGGAGGACCTGCAGCCCAAAGTGGGACTGATATTGCTTGATTTACCTTTTTCTTAGGGGGCTGCTTTAACATGTCTGGCTTTTGGTTCAGGAACAGGTTTTGTGGCTCCCCTCCTGACCCACTTGTGCCTCTCTTAAAGTCTTTGGCAACATGTGCAGGCTCACTGCACCATGTGAACTTTTAGGAGAGAGCAGGACTTAGGGAGGAAACCCACTATCGCTGCTTGAATTGACCTTAAATGTTTCCAGGGATGGGGCATCTACAACCTCTTTGGGCAAATTCCTCCAGTATTTCATCACCTCATTGTAAAAAATGTCTTCCTTATATGTAGTCTGAATCTACCCTCTCTTACTTAAAAAACATTACCCCTTGTCCCATCACTACAGGTCCTATTAAAAGTCTGTCCCCATCTTTCTTTAAGCCCCATTTAGGTACTGAAAGGCTGCAGTGAGGTCTCCCCAGCGCCCTTTCTTCCCCAGGCTGAACAACCTGAACTCTTTCAGCCTTTCCTGTTAGGGAAGCTGTTCCATCCCTCTGATTGCTTTTGTGGCCCTCCTCTGGACCCATTCCCAACAGGTCCATGTCTTCCTTGAACTGAGGACTCCAGAGATGGATGTACTATTCCACATGGGGTCTTGTCAGAGCCGAGGGGCAGAATCACCCCCCTCAACCTGCTGGCCATGCTGGCCAGTACCCCCAAGTCCACCTGGGCAGGGCTGCTCTCAATCCCTTCATCCCCCAGCCTGTGCTGATACTGGAGGTTGCCTCCGCCCAGGTGCAGCACCTTGCACTTGGCCTTGTTGAACCTCATGAGGTGTCTGTGGGCCCACTTTTAGAGCTTGTCCAGATCCCCATGGATGCCATCCCATCCCTCAGGTGTGTTAACTGCACCACTCAGCTTGGTGGCACCTGAAAGCTTGGTGAGGGTGTGCTGGATCCCACTGTCTGTGTATGTCACTGATGAAGACACTCAACAGCACTGGGCATGGCTGAGCAGAGACTGAAAACCTGTGGCAGCGTGAGGCTGTCAGGTTAAAAATCATATTTTCACTCTCTTTGCTTTGCTCTTCTAGTCATTTATATTCATGCAAAATGAATATACAAAAGCAAACAAATCAAAGACTCCATCATAAGGCTTTTTTTCCTCCTAGCTGAAACAGCCAGCCTGGCCCTGAACTTTGGTTCACCCTCCAGTCAGAAGAGATAATGTTTCTCTTAGTCTTTTGGAAGAGGTACAATTTTTACAAAACCTGCATCACTGAATCAAACATAGCCAAACAGTAGCTGCACAGAGTGCACTGGGTGGAGAAAGAAGAGATTTCTCTCCAGGCACACTGCTGAAGAAAAGGACAGGCAGGGCTAAACAGGTTTGATTAATGTTTTTATGTGGTGATCTCTATATGTACATGAAATTAAAAAGTTGAGCATTTGGAGTGTATTCATCAATTGATCACCCATAGCTGATTTCAGTGCTGTGGTGTGAAGCAAGGCTAGTAACTCACAAAGATCCCACTCTTGTAGTAATGTTTGATCTTGGTCATTTTGTTCACTGAAACTACTGGGAATGACTGTCACCTGTCACGTGCATGCCTTTGCACACCCCTCTGTTGCAGAACAGGAGCAGTTATCACATGCATACCCTGTTTTATATAGTATATTTCAGTAATAGCTTCTAGCAGGATTCTTTAAAATTTATTTTATTTTGTGGATCGCTTCTTAACAAAGTCTACTGAGGTTAATGCAAAGAGGGTTGTTTTACTAGGAGGATGGAGCAGGTGTGCAGAATTTTGAAGACAGTGACAAGAGGCATTAGTAGGGGAAAAACCAGTGCAACCATTAAAAGACTGACGAGACTAAATTAACGAGGAGGTGAACTAGTGACTGCATTTTGTGTGAGCTGATGGGGTCGGTGTCTTGTGGTCATGAGTGTTAAATCATGAAGGAGGAAGAGAAATAGGTATCCAAAATAATTCAAAACAGAAGGAAGGCCTGATCCAACATGATCAGATGATTTCATCCAACACTGAAATACTGTTGGCTTCAGCTGATGGTTCCTTTGGGTTCAGAGGTGTGAGGAGGGGAAGGCCTGAATGTGGAACAGGCAAAGAAGCAGCTGGGTCTAGAAAAACATGGTGCACCAAAAGAGGAGCCAAAGGTGAGCCAGGGGGCTGAAGAGGGCCAGAAAGAAACTCTCACCAAAACAATGGGGACAGGCAGGTCCTCCTGGGATCCCTGGTAGAAAGCTTTGACATATTAACCATCACTTGAGCTCAGAGCACACACAAGGCCAGCTCCAGCCTCAGCAGCAGCAGTGTCCCTGCCTTGGGATCAGTGTCCAGCAGCACTCCCCAGCTGCAGTCCAGGCTGAGACTCAGGACTGCTGCTCGTGCTCTCACGTGTATCTGCTGTAGGTGTATTGCACATACCCCATTCTGTCTGGCTGTGGTACCCATGACCTGTTTAAAAGAGTGTTGCCATGACCAGTGGAGGTGATGGAGCAGGGACTGCCAGCAGCAGCAGCAAGAACAACTGGGGAAACTGAGAGACAGTCAGCTAAGGGAGCTGGGAGCATGGTGTGGGGTCTGTGGTGGCTGCAGCACAGGGCGAGGTGGAAAACGTGGGCTGAACAAGCTGTGTGTCTCCAGGTGAAAGCTGAAGCCTCAGCTGAGGCTGCTCAGAGAAAAGGTGTGAGGGATAACACAGTTAAGACATCTGCCCCTGATGCCCAAACCTTTTACAGTTTATTGCCTGGAGCTCACCTGATGTCATTAGAGTGAGACTGCTGCCTCTTCTCTTTCAGGGCCAAGATTTTGGCTGGAGACATTGAAGGGTTACCAGCCCTCCACTCAAAGTGGCAGGGACAGAGTTGTTATAACCTAAATGGTAGCGTGCCACCAGAATCAATACAAATTGAACCTCTGCTGGCGAGACTGCACAGTGCTTGCTTTCTTGTCGAGAGGAATCAATATGAATTGGCCACAGGATGGGAATATAGAGATGCAGCTGGGGAGAGAAAAAATAGATGTTAAGCAGAGGTGAACAGAGGTCACTAGGTCCAGGCTGTGATTTTAGGCTCAGTCATTAACAAAAAGTTTTGTGCGAGTTCTAATTCACCTGCCCTTTGAGTCACCCTTTAGACACAATGGCCCAGTGACACAATGCTTCCAAGGATTATTCTTCTTGGTTCGTGTATTACTTTATTGTTAACCAGCTCAAATATCAATGCAGGTCTCAGCATGCCCCTTCCATCCACTTTACACCAGGGATGGGCAAGAATAGAGTGCATCAGCCCTTCTCTTTTTGTTGGTTTCCCCCAGTTCCCAAGCAGGACATTACTCCATCATTGGTAAGCATGCCATCCAAGCTGCAGTTAGCCTGTGGGCTACTGCAACATTGCTGTCTTAAGGATTTCCCATTTAGGCTAGTGATGCTGACTGGGTTTCCTAGTGTGGAAGATTTAATAAAAGAATGATTGTAATGTCTGTATCCCCAATGACTCTGTTTCTAATTAGCTGTTGGTATTGTCATGGGAAAGAAGAACAGCAACGACTTGAGAACTAAATTTTACACTGAAGTGCCTTTAGAATGTTGTCATTTCCATGAGGTGTGCTACGGGATGATGGTGAAAGGATGGAGAAAAAATACCCTTTGTTGTAAGGGTTATGCAGGATCTCAGCCTTCTTCAAGCATTGTCTGCATCTGTCTGAAATATATCCACTTTGTGTTGATGTTTATTACTTTCTATTTAGAAGAGACATTTAGAAACTCTCCCTTCTACCTCAGATCTTGGCTTTATAAATTATTCCACCTATATTAAGGATTTAATTCTCTTAAGAATTGATGATTTCTTGCCTTCAGGAAAGGTGAAAGCAAGTGATTTCTAACCCTTTTCTTATCCAGATAGCAATGAGCTGCCTTTGGGGCTTCAGTTGTCTAGTTTACGGTAAATATGCCAAATTCTCCTCTGTTAAATGCAGTACCATGGGCACCCTTGTTAAGTAACAGTTATCTGACTTGTCACTGTTTCAGCATAATTTGTGTACTGAGCTATACCCAGTGTTTCTTCCACCATTTAATATGAAGCTCTGTGCACAGGCATTTTTGTATACTGACAGAGGATGTAGAAAATATTTGAATCACCTTTGGGTTTCTATTGCCAAACTGGTTTAGTTGTAATACAGGTTAGGAGAAAGGTTGGAGGCAGAACTGTTTGGTACCACAGGAAAAATTAATACTGTGTTGGAAACTCTGACTGAGAACAGATCTGCTTCCACAGGAGCATCTTTATGTGCTAGGGAAGGAGAACTCCTTTAAGGGGACAGAGTTCATATTGTGCAGAAAAGGGAGGGAAGAAGAGTAGAAAATCGACCTTCATCGTGGTTATGAAGTGTCTCTAATTTTAGAGGTAGGGAAATCAAAAAGTGGAAAAGTTGTAAGTCATCAAAGTTACTGAAACAGATGGCGCAGGAGTTATTACCCTTGTGTTTTGTGCTCAGGTTCTTTCTCTCTAAAGTTTGCACCAGGTATGGTCAGTGTGTTTATAGTTTGTGGAGGAAATGAAGAGAAATAATTAGACTCTAAATTTGCAGTTTGTAAATTAACAGAATTAGAGGGTGGTTTGCAGGGGCAGACTGCTCAGGCTATGTGCAAAACCAGCTCATTTTACTTCTACTAATTTGTTCTTTAATTAATTGGTGCCCGTGTCTCTTGATTTATGCTGAGACTGGCAAGATGCTTCATGAAGGAAACGTGTTTTCATCTTGATTAATTCTCTGCTGGGCAGGCCTTTTAAACAAAATGTTAGCCAGCCATCTTTTGACTTGGCTTCAGTAGGTTACAGTCAGAATCAAAGGGCAGACAGAGGAGGAAGGCAGAGATGAGGCAGACAGATCAGGAGGTGGCACGTAGGGAGACAAGTGAGTTACTTGCACAGGGAGTTTGGGACAAAGATGGTAAATGAGTCTTGCTTTTCTGAGTGTTAATACTGTAATTGCAGTAAGATTTTTCCCTTTCTGAAAAAGTTGCGTGTGGCACATTTTCAACTCTTTACTGCCGGTGGGAGCTGTCAGATTTTAGGGAAGTCTCCCCAGCGTACAGCGCTTGATGCCGATCAGTGCCTTCTGACGGGGACAAATGAGCTGGCCGTACGCTGTGCTGAGCGATGCTTCCGTGGGACCGAGCGAATTAGGAACATCCCGGTGATGGATCTGCAGCGGAACAAACGAGCCTTCCGGCAAGGGGAGCACGGCCTGTCCTGACCCCGCTCCCCCCGGAGCACCCCCAGCGCTTTCGCGTACCGACCCTGCACAGCACTGACTTATTCCCGTTCCTTTCGGCAGCGCCGCCTGTGCGTCCGAGCAGCCCCTCAGGAGCCACCTGCATGCAGGTTCGGGCTCAGAGTTTCGGGGCGGGCAGGGGGGACCCGCGGCCCCGAGAGCGGCGGCGGGCGGGGCTGTGAGGGCGCGGGTGTGGGCCGGGGCCGGGCCGGGCCNGCCACGGGCACCCGCCGCGGGAACGGGATGCGGGGATGCGCCAAGTGAGCCCGGCGGCTCCGGGCACGGCGATGTGGCCGCGAGGAAGGGGCCACGGCAGCTGCTCGCCTTTCGGATAATTCCTGCCCCCGCCGCGGGTCTCTCTTGTCTGTGTGTGGCATGCGGAGCCGGGGTTTTATATGGCATTTGCCAGCCGAGCGAGGTCACGGTTCCTTTTTTTAAAATTCTTTGCTCTGGGTACAGTATATCTCTCTCAGATTTTTCCTTCCCTGGTAGCGGGGTGGGCCGGGAGGGACGACCGTGACAGTGACGGGAATGTTTACTTGTGCAGAAGTCTTTCTCATGTGGAAGCACGCTGCTCCCTAACTCCTGGCTAAGCAGACTTCAGTTCACCAACTTTGCTGCCGCACAGCACGCGTAACTCCTTGGCGGGATGGCAGACAAAAGAACAGCTGGTGCAAAGCAATAGGGGATTCCTAGCGAGGAGGAGGAGGAAGGAAGATCACCAGCCTTTCTGCAGACGGCTGTCAGAGCAGCAGGAACGGGACAGCTGAAGCCACCATGCGCAGGTCCAGCACCGATGAGTCGACCTATCACAGGAGCCCGTCCCTGGACAGCAAGGATTACAGTTTCCCAAATGGCGCCTTCCGTCGCTACAGCAGCATGTATGGTGGCCAGTTTGGGGCTGCCAGCAACTCTTTCTTTGGATTTCATACCAACCCAGGCCCGAAGGCCACCAAGGCTAAGTACACGACCCCCAAGGGAAACAAGTACGTTGTCTTTTACCTGGATCTCTCATTTATTTTTCTCCTAGAACTGAAGAGGTGCAGCATGGCTCACAACTGCCTGCAGTGTATCAAGTACCTAATGTTTGTTTTCAACCTTCTCTTCTGGGTGAGTACATGTTTGGAACTGCGAGACGGTTGGCTTTGTGTCTGTTTACTAGGATGGAAGGTGAACTTGTTGCTGCTTTTAAACTTAGGAGTTGAACAAAGTGGTGCCTAGGCTACTATTTCTGTGGCCTCGTTAATTTGTATAGATAACCTACTGAGGATTTGCTTCATCCTCTCATTTCCTGGCCTTCAGCTGCGTTTCAAAACTGTGGTACAAGACAAAAGGGTGTGTTTATAGAGGTCAGTCACATGAATGCCTCCATCACTTTGTTCCAGTGAGAGCTATACACTTTTTGGTTCCCTGATCTTTCATTCTTAAGTGTGTTTGCCTCAAAAGTTATGCATAGTCGTAGAGAAATCACCGAAGCCATTCATGGTTGTAAGGTTGAGCACGTGCTTACATCCATTGCTCCATTGGAGATGGCACACTTGGTACATCACAACATTAAAACCTGTGTCAGGAATCTCTAGGTAATCATTCTCTGTTACAGTCGGTGGTGGGTCCTGGCATTGCCATTCCCTGTTGAAGATGTGGGTGGAGAGAGACCGGAGCACTCCTCTCTGCTTCTGGGGCTGCTACTCTGTGGCAGGAGCTTATCAAATCGCTACGAGGCATGCGTGTGTCATCATCTCTTTAGTAAATGAGGTGGCTGTCAACAACAAGGGTGGCCGGGCACTTCACTCCCGTGTAACGGAGTGTAGGCTGTAGCCACAGACCAAAGAAGCACAGTGGGGGGGATCCAGGTCACAAATGCTGTTTGTCTTGTGAAAAAGGGAGTAGCATGTTTGTTAGGGCAGGAAGGGATTTCTAGTTCAGTGTTTCTTGTCCGGCATCATATGGGGGAAGGTCTTTTGCAAGCTCCTCAGGACGTGCCTTTAAATGGCTTGTACTTCCCAAGTGGCTTATTAACATGCTGAGGGAAATAAGTGTTGTGAAGTGACACCCTTCCGGTTCTGGCATTTAAGGCGGGAGTGTGTGTTTGCAGCTGATGTTATCGTGTCCCTGTCACTGATTGCCGGTGCTCTCGTGAGTTGCTGGAGGTGCTGGGAGGGCCGTGGGTGAGATGGAGAGAGCTGTTCTCTAGTGCGCGCTGCTGTACAGCTGTTCAAAGCCAGGCGTGCTGCAGTGCATCAGGAAACACAAAGTGCAGGCAACTTCTGCTGACCTGAGTCATACCAAGTGTCAGAATGGGATGAACTAGTGCAAGTCCCCTGAATTGGCACAGCACTAACCAGAGCTGTGAGACACAAGGAGGGTGCTCTCTTTGCATCCTCGGTGAGCTGGTAGGAAGAGTGTTAAGGCTGCATTCTGTCCTTCAAGGTTTACTGTGGTTGCTGCTGCTTCCCTAAAAATCATCTAATATTTAGTGCAGCTTACTCCAGACTTTTCTGAAAAAGACAAACACTATCTTTCCTGCTTTTTTAAGTCTTGTGCCTCTACTGACTGTCCCTGGTCGATATTACAGATAGCACTGACAGTTAGTTGAAGTGTGTGCTAGAGAAAAGCAGTAGGATGCTGGCATTAATAGCTCTTTTCAGGACTGTGCACAGCACTGCCTCAAAGGATACAGGCATTCTGATTCCTTTTGCAATATTCATCTTCCACTGAAACATATCCATGTGATAAGAAGAGGTACTGCTGTAAGTAATGGGTGTGTATTTACAAAGGCAAGGTGTGTGTATTTACAAAGGCACAGTTGCACATAATAATATGTCTTTGGCATGCTTTTCAGTAGGAAAGCCTTACTGCTTTGGGAGAGAAGGAAAGGTTTCTGTCTTCCCCCTGAAGCCATCAGAGCTGCTCCGAGCTGTGCTTGGAGGGAGAGAAAAGATGGGGGTCCCAAAAAGAGAACGCCTGTGTGGCAAATGGGCTCTTGGTGAAGTGAAGCATGCGAGTAGGGGAGCGGGTGGTGTCAAATACTGCAGCACGATCTCTGTTTTGTTTCCCTTTCACATGCTACCTGCACAGCAGGAGTGATGGATGATGATCATGTCCAAATGAGGTTTGCACAGCATGTAGTTATAATAGATGCAGCTCTTCACCTTCTCACAGTGAAGAAAGTAACTAAAAAGAGATGGTTTTTAAAGGTACTGGCTAGCCTCTCCTTAGTAAAAGGAAAAAAAATTTCCATTTCTAGTGATCAAAAATCTTAGTATGATTATAGGTTGATGATGCTGGTGTTTTGTTTTTCATCTTGTTTTCAGTTATCTGTCATGTTTTACTTTGTAAAATTTAAGGAAAAGCATCTTTGCAAGAAGATAGGATTTCTCTTTGCATACATAATCACAGAAGTTTTGCTGGCTCCACCTTTCCTCTCCACCCTTCTCTAGGTAGTTGGTTAGTAACAGCTGATGGTTTAAATAGGAAGAGGATTATTTTTTTCATGTTTGGAGAGCAGTCACTGCATTAAATTAATTAAATGCCTATTATAGCTTGTTCTTGCTTTTGATTCTGTTTTGAGGAAATGCTTTGATTTCTGTCAGAAATAATATTTTCATCTTTTTCTTCCTGTTCCTATTCATTAACTCCAGTACATTTTGTGCATCCCTACAGCCTATTTCCTAGTACTTTCAGCTGTCTTTCCCACAGTGTGGCAGAAAACAGTCCTCAGCCCTGTGCAACTCCACTGGGATTGGTGCTGCATTTCTGAGGAGAAGATCCTTTTCTTATAATACTGCTGAATTTATAGGAAGCAAATTCTCTGAGACCTTGATTTTAAATGTTCCTGGCAGGCTTTGTTGGATTAGGTGCTGCATTCATGCTGTAAAATTTTTAAAAGCTCTCATATAACTGTGAAAACAGAGCCAATTTCTCCTCCCCTTTCTGATGGTTAAAGGGAACACAAAGCTCCTTCACAAGTGTCAGAGGCTGAAGTGCCCTGTCAGTGTTGATGCTGAATCAGTCCATTGGTACAGCAGAGTAGCAGCTATTAATGTAGAGAAAAGAACTGGGTACTCCTAGAATAGCTCATTTCTCCATGAGGAGTCCTGTGCAAATTGCTCTTGGTGCATTTGCAGCTACTCTGGGGTATTAAGGTCCCGAAACACGGGCAAAACAATATTAGAGAGCAGCACTGCTTCTCTAATGGGAATTGCCATTCAGAGGCCATTTCCTGGAATATTGCCAGATGCAGAGGAGCCGTCATTGTATCACTGCACTCTCTGGTTTGTAAGCTCCCAAAATAACTTTTGTCACCTGATACAGAGTACTTGCCTGGCTTCATTCATTTTTATGGACTTCAATTTTCATTTGTTGAATTGCTGAACCCTCGAGACTGAAGATCACCTCAGATGATCGCAGAGCAGAATATTTTTATTTGATAATGAAACGTTTGTATTTCTCTGTGACATACTCAGGGAAGAACATTTGTTTTCCACATTCTGTCCTCCAGACATCCAGCGTTTCCTTACAGTCAGTAAAAGGAACTTTTTTCTTTCTATGCTTTTAATCCAAGGCTGTGGTGCCTTCTCTCTTTTTTCCTTTTTTTTTTCCTTTTTTTTTTTTTTTTTTTTTTTTTTTTTTTTTTTTTTTTTTGTTAAAAAAGGTGGGATACATTGTAGATGCTGAGAGAGTGCTGTAGAAAGGAAAACATAATTCCTTTAATCCCTTTGATTTATGCAGCATCCCCACTTGCTTCAACTTTTACCTCTCAAATCTCCAAGACTCAAAAAAGGAAATGCACTAACTGTACTTGTGTTGCCGGTGGCTCGTGCTTTGCTTAGATCCTGTGCTAGGGAAAATTACCTAGAGAGGTAGCAATTTGCCCTTCTATTAACTGAATAGCTGTAGCTGACTCCTCAGGTAATGCTTTAACCAATGGAGAAATTAAACAGCAAAATGCTCTTGTTAGAAATCTAGTTATAAAGAAGAGATGGCAACAAAAAGAAAGGAGGCAAAGAAGTTTATTATGTATAAGACTTACCATTAGTTATTTCTATGCACGTGTCTTCTTTCCTTTGTTAAAACATACTACATTTGTATGCACTACAAAGCAGGCAAAGCCCTCAAAAAGTTTTGTGAAAGCTCTAATTTCATTGGGTAGTCTCCCAAAGACCCAGGGGAATAGTCTCTGCTCTCTTGAAAACTTAGGAGGTGCCATCTGCCGGACACACTATGGCTGAAATGAGCAGCTGGAGCTCTGCTTTCCACCTTCCTGGATGAAGAGATGAGGCAGGGCATTTTGCTTTCTTTTGTCATTTGGTCCATATTAAAATCCTGACTGGTACAGCTCTGGGAATGCTTTATCTTGGCTTGTAAGATAAAAAGTGCAAATCTGAAATGTATGGAAACACAGAGCCAAGGAAGTGGTAGGTAGCAGTAGTGAATGCACTAGGATCTGTGTGGAAAAATCCCAAGAACATGTTTAATCTGATACTAGGGTCCAGCTGTGGGTCCCCTCCTCTGTATCTGTTGTTGCTGATGGTTTGTAGACCACAGTTTGGGAAGCTCTGCACTAATGAGAACTGCTGGCCTGGTGCACTGGTGATACTGCCAACATTACTCACATTTAATTAGAAGGAGAGGAAGTAATGAAAATGAGAAATCCCTCATTACTGGCATAATTTTACTTCCTTGTACTTCAGCAGCACAGGTTGTCTTGTAAGACCTATGCAAATGTTTATAATATGTGGAAGACTGACTGTGCAGGACAGCTGGAGAAAGGAACAGCTTGATCTGAAAATGCACCATGGGGCACTGGATTGTGTTGGAGTGATCCTGGCCAAATTTGGCCAGAGGGTAGAGGCGGAGGGGTGTCTCTTCATTTCACTGTACCTTGTTGGGAAACCATCTGACATTATTAGCTCGAGAAGAGCTGTTAGCTGGAAGGTGGAGAATTTTGTAAGAGAAGCAGCTGATTTTGTTGAAGTGGGTTCATTGTCCTTCATCTGCATCCTCCATCAGTCAGCTGAATGAGATTGATGGTTAAAACAGCCAGAAGCTCTACAGATTGTTAGTGACTGAAGACAGCAATCATTTTGTGGTTATACTTGGCTGCAGTCTTAAGTTAGTGGAAAAAAAATTACCAATAGAGCAGTAAGGCATTTTAAAAGCAGGCCCCCATTTCATCATCATTATGTACACATGTTCTCCTCTGGTGAGCCAGGGCTGCAGCTCATCCCATGGAGCTGAGCTTACCAGCTGCAGCTGCTGGGTGCTCCTCTGCACACCTCAGTCACATCCCCACCAGCTGGGTGCTGCTCTGAGAGGAAAGTTTGATTAGGAGTAAGACAGGCTGTGTGGTTTCAAATGCATAAGAGGTGGATAGTGACAAACAAAAGCTTGATTCATCAGCAAAGCAGACTTTGCTTCTGTGTAATTAAAACATGGGAAGTTTACCCCAGAATGTAATTTTCTCTAGCTGCCTCTGAGTTTCTGATTCTCCTTTGTTATTTACCCCTCCCAGAAACTGCTCAGTCTGATTGACATCTTATCTTTCTGAGGGTTCTCTGAGGATGTATTTTTGAGGAGCATTGCCTTTAAAGAAAGGAGAGTCATTTGATGTGGGAATTACAGACTTCAAAAAGCGACATTTCTGTGAGAAGGAGAACTATTGAAGGCTGATCTCAAGTGTGATAGAGAGATGATTGTATTACCTGGTGTCTGATTTGTATGGGCACCAATTAGAGCTTTTTCCATAGTGACACCATTCATACAGTCCCTTTGCTGTGTGGATCCTGATGTCTAATAGGGACTGAGGATCATGCTGGAGTCATATCTCCCAGTGAATGCATTCCTAAGGGCTACATTTGCTATCTAAATGCATACTTTCTGAAAACTTTTAGAAAGTTAATGACTTTAGAAGAATGCATATTTGTCAGATCAGTGGGAAATGGACTCACAAGTTATTCACGGGATGCTCGGCCAACACAGTTCTTTTTCTTTTTTTAAATAATCTTTTTTCCTTAGAAATCCAGGTTCAGAAGGCTGTTAATAGAGGAAAAAAATTACCTTAAAGTTGACCATATAATAGATACCATTTTCAAATTGCTTACTGTGGGCCAGTTTCTGCTTCTCTTGCTCATGACGAGCAGTTTCATAGCATTAGATATGTTTGCTGTCATATTGATAAGCTTTCGTGGCCATGAGTGTTTTCAAAGACCAACCACCTTGTCTTATGAGTTTTACTGTCAAATGTGTCCACTGGACCTAACTCAGACTTACTGGCAGTACAAAAACTGAGGGAACCCATCAGTGAGGAGACCCACAGGGTATGGCCATGTTGCAGGTGTGGACAAACTGTCCTTCTCAAAGCAGTGAGTCAAAAGGCTGCAAACTTAATTCCCTCTCCTGGACTATGACAGCTACTAAATCTTTTGCAGCCAATACTTTGACCTACACAGAGGAAGAAAAAAGACAGGTGAGATATTTTTTGTCATTATTCCTCTTCCTTCTTTTCTTGGCTTGAAGACTTTTGAAAGCCAGCCAGTGCTTCTTTCTTACACAGGATTTCTCATCGCTGGGGCCATGATCAAAGTTGGAATAACTGCTACAACATACGCTGTCACCTCATAGTTTATTCTGCCCATGTGTTACATCACTTTCACCCCTTGCTGGTCTTTATTTTAGAAGAAGAACCTTTTGGCCAGGAGATTGTTTGCAACTCTGTATCCACAGAGCATATAGAAGGATAAAATCCCAGTTTCAATTTGTCTCCAGGCACTATTGTTGAAATCATGATAGCTGTTATTACTACAGTGTGATTTATTTATTTAGAATGTAACTTTTGGCTAAGGTTGCAAATCTGTACAAGTTTGAATACCATCCAGTATTTATATAAAATGTATAAAGACACTTCTCTCTGATATTTGTAGTGTAAAGTGAGCACCGTGGGGTCAGAAATGAAATGTGGCGTTGGATGGAATGTATTCTGCATATTCATGAAGGTTGGAGACAGTAAATTGTATTCTTAGTACTGTCCTGTAATTGTTTCTGTGGGAAATGTTAAGCCATCACGAGATGCAACAGAAGTAAATGAAATTGAAATTGCAGCCTGTAATTAGATTGTCATACCGAACACATCTTAAGTCTGTCTTTAATATAAAAACCCAACGCCCTCCAAAAAACCCTCCCTGCCTCTGTCAAGTGTGAATGCATGCAGAGCCTTATAATATGTTTCTGCTGAGGCTTGTTCTAAAGATGCCCTGCATTTGAAAGAGTGGTTTGAATGAGGCACAAGGTTTGATGTACAATGACAAAGGACCAGAATGACTCGGTCTGTTAAGTTTTTATACACAGACCTTCAAAACTTTAGGATGTTTGTTTTGTTAGGTTTTTTGTTTGGTTGGTTGTGGGGTTTTTTTCCCTGCTTGCCTTTCCAGATTGCTCACACAGCCCTTTTTACCCTTTCCTGTGGCCATTTTATTACATTATTTTTGTCCTAAAGTCCCCCTACAAATTAACCTTCAGTTGTATGCTATGCACCACATTGCTCCTGACAAGTTTGTAAATGTTTGTAAACAGACTGCCTGCATATTGGCCACTTGAACATTTGTGCTCTTCTTTTGTAAGTGACATTCATGCAAGGTTGTAGGACAAATTGGTTATTTATGTCTCAATAAATCTTTTCACTAATTCATCTGTAGCAGCCTGGGAAGGAGCTGAGAGTGACATATTTAATACCATTTTCTTGAACAAAATAACTGGAACTCTGGGTATGAATCGAGTTCCACTGCCACTTGCAATCTGTTGCAAGTTCCAATCCTTGAAGGCTAGAGTTTTAACACATCTACCATCTGCTTTGTACTTATTATATTAATGCAGAATATTGGTAGTGTTAGAAGGACTTCGTAAACTAAAATGAAGAACACAGGAGAGGTCAAATATGTTCTATATACATATGTTGCCACTACCAAAGAATACACTGAAGCATCTTTGGACATGAGAAAGCAGACATTATTTTGTTGTTTATTCATAGGTCGCTTCAGGACCTCCAACCACAAGACATTTTCACTTTTGCAGTGCACTAGTACTTTTCTGGTGTTTGCAAGCCCCAGAATGTATAGTAATAAAAGTCTGGTGTGAAAAAGGAGAGACATTGAGAGCTTGATTACTGCTCTTTCAGTGCAAAGAAAACCAGGAACAGTTTGAGTGTGCATGAGTCCATTCATCACAGCCATATGTATTATAAGTAAAACAGTAAGAGCTCTTTTCAGGTTTTTGTGGTTTCCTGTCCTTTGTCAGTGGTGGGATTCAGTTTGTACCACGGAGAACATGCTGATTGTATCTTGTGCTGCTCTGGTGCCCCTGCCCTCCTCTCCCTGGCAGATGTGCTGAGCGATGTCCGTGTGCCTCTTGACTGGTGTGTCAGAGCTCGCTGTCACAGCTGGAGCAATAGCTGCCCTGCTTCTCTCTAGTCAGGCTTTTCCTGGTGCTCCTTGCTGGGGAAAGCTGAACATGGAGGTAAACGCCATCGCAGTGGTTTTGGTAGCCAAACTGGGGAGTGTCTCTGATATTCCACGCTAAACTCTTTCATCCCTTTTCCCTGTCAGCATTATTGCATTCTGAAAAGGTGTAATAACACGACAGCAAAACAATACATGTTTCAGGGGGTCATAGGGCAGATAGAATTAGTGCTCCAGTGCCACAGGAAGGTCTCAGATTCAACTCAGAGGCAGAGAAACAGTGTAGTAAGTTAGGATCTATTTATTTGAATAAGCATCACTGAAATCCTGTGTATAAATTATGACAACTTTCATTTTTATCATTTGGGTAAATTCACAGAACCTGAAACATTTTTACCATACTCTCACCAGTCTGTCTTCTTGAATATGCTCTTGTGTGTTACTTACAACATTTATCCCTTCTCTCTCTCCAGTTTCCCTTTGTAAATAGGTTTTAGGTAGATAATTCTTGGAGAAAAATTGACTAACAGTCACAGAGAAAAATGTCCTGTACCTAAGGAGAGCATGTGTCTCCACTTATGGTATTGGTTAAATTGTAATCCTGAAAAAACACAGACTGGACAATCCCTTCTTTTCTTTTTTTTTTTTTTTTTTCCCCCACTGCTGACACTAAAAGGATGTTTCAATACTCCAGTAAAGCCTTAGATGAAATTCTTGCATTTTCTAAGTACTAAATTTCTTTCTGCCTTCATTTCTCAGCAAATACTCAGTAGGATTTCAAGATTAAGGCACTGGTCTTTCATCTAGCACAGGTTTTGTTTTCCTTTGATTTCTTATCTACTGGTACCTTCCCCTAAGTTCCACTTGCTCTACCCAGAAGTTATTATTTTGAGGCTGGAGCTTGGAAATACTTCATGCTTTGCCACTGCAGTTGAAATTTCTCTCTCCAGAAAAATATCCAACCCATTCAGTTCCTAGCTTAGTATTTTTAGCACAAGCTGCTGACAGTTACACATCGGCTTTGCTGCGATAGCAGTGTGGATTTCCCTGTGCTTGTGTTGGGAGCGCTCCCTTTGCAACCCCATCCATTTTAGTAACTCCATAATTCTGATGTGAAATTATGAAAACAGCAGAAGGCCCTTCATCATGAATCTCACCCCTACTAGCTGGAGGAGTATATATGTCTGTCTGTATGTAGTACTTTGTTGTCCCCTGGGCTTGGCAGTTGTACCCTATTTTCCGTGGGCTCAAACTGTAACTGGCCAGCTGAGAAGTACAAAGTTCTCTGGCATATTCTTCTTCAGCTGGTTGTACTTTCTCGTGTCACTCTTTGTTTCTGAAAGAATATGATTTTAATTCCATGAGATTTTTACAGCTTCTGTACACATTACCACTTTTTACATTTCCCACACAGTTTACCTTTGACCCAAGGTTCATTTGTATTATGAAAGTGTTTGTGACACTACAAGTGCACCCTGACATTGTTCTCTTCATGGCTTGCTTTTGTTCAGGAAACATGCAAGTGATGGTACTGCAACTCCCTGGCGTAGACATAGAATGAAAAGTTACTAAGCATAAGAGAGAAAATGCAAGTTGAAAGCAGTAAGGGGTGTCATACTGTACACCATTTGGTGCAGCATGTGCATTTGTCCTCATCATGTGGCTGAGCAGCTGCACAAATGCTCCATATTGCTGGTGACATCCGAGCCAGACCTTGGTGTGTCAGAGTCACATTTGATCCCATCAGTACCTGGCTGTGCATTGGTTCCCTTTGCTTATTGGTTGTGAGTTAATCCTCTTTGTGCATCATCTCATTTTGTCATAACGGGCAATGCTTTGTTAATTGTTTTATTTCAGCCACATGTTGAGGTTTGGGCATCTTTTCCCCTCTTTTATTATGTCAATAAAAGTGGAATGTCTCTGTGGCCACACAGTGTCAGTGGGCTGGGAGCTCTGTAGGACTCGCATAGTCTTGGCACATGCTTTGCTAAAGTCTGCTGCTATAACAGGAGCTGTTAGGTTGCACAGCAAGTTACAGGCTTAAGTTCCCAGTATGCTCAGTAAAACAGCCATCTTTTTCTCATCACAGACATCATTAGCTGTTATGGACTGTTGAGTTGCTCAGCATCAGTGTGAAGTCTTCCACTGATTTACCAAACAGGTCCGTTTTCGCCAAATATCAGTCTAGTTGAACCCATATGCTGGCTATGTGTCAGGTTGCTCACAGATCCAGAGCTGCACACAGTACTTTTAGTTTGATTTTTTGGTTTTGTCTCTGCAGCTACACCTGCTTTGTTATATTCCTGAATTAGGCTCTTGCCCCTATTGCCAAATGCTTTGTCCTTTCTTCCTAAACAGTACTGGTGAAGTGGGGAAGCTGCAGGGGCACAGTTGGTTTCCCTACAGCTGTGCTGTGTTAATTAGCTCCAAACCTTTAAGCCTCAGCTACCCATGGACTCCACTGCAAAGTTTATGTGGCTTCTGCTGCTGAAGACAGGGCAGACAGTGCCAGAGGGCTCAGCTGGTGCTCAGAAGTTGTCACTGTTTTGCACTGGGCTGTCCAGCCTGTAGCTCCTGAACCCCAGGTGCCATACAGTTCCTGCTGCGGGAGCTGTGCTGGGGCAGCAGGAATGCCAAGGCCAGCAGGAATGCCAAGGCCAGCAGGGATGCCAATGCCAGCATTGCGTAAGGGAAGGATTTCAGTATTGTGGCTTTCAGGCTGGGGACGCGTCCTTGTGCCAGTTGATAATTGTATCTCTACCTCTGCACAGGGAATGGTGAGAAGGAGAGGGAACAGAGCCTCTGTGGTGTTGCAAATTACAGGATCAAGAACAGCCTTGCTCATCTTGGCACTGCTGTTGCTGATGGCATTTGCACTGTGAGGGCTTAGTGGGAATGTGGAGGTGTGTGTTGGTATGTGCCAGTATTGTGGAATGAGGCCGTTTTCCAGTATATGAAGAGGTAGGTTTCGTAAGGAAAAGCTGAGCTTTAGAAAAAGGAACAGTAAGAAGATTTTACAAGTTTATCAAAGTCCTGGACGCATGTTCTGAGATTTCCAGGGCCTTCCAAAAAGTTTAAAAAAGACTTTGTTGTGACAATTCAGTGCTGCTGCTGATTTTGTCCTGACCTGGACAAGCAGATGCTTAAAAGAAACCCATGAAGAGCTGTAGGAAACAACAGCTGGATGTTCACCTCAGACATACTCTTGTTTTGTGTGAAATGTAGAATCATTAGTTTTATCTGAGCCGTTTCATCACTGCATGCATGTGTGTGTGCATGTGTATGACAGAGTGAGATAATGGAGTTTTTGTGAGTGGGTGTTCAGTTTTGGCTAACAAGATCCTGTTTCACTTAGAATTTGGAATAACAAGTGACAGCAGTGGAACTTAGAGATCTATCAGGTTTGGAAGTTATGGTGTATCCAGAACAGTAGGTGTATATATTGGACAGATGTATTTTGTTCTAGGGGAGAAAATATACGTTAAGTTACATGAATATTTAGGGATATTAAGAGAAGATCATGTAAATTTTCATGAAATAAATAGTACAAGTTAAGAGTATAATACAAAGTAATTACCAAGATTCGTAGGTCATGGAATAGGAAATCTCAGTAGACTTTTTTGGCAGGTTACATGTTAGGGAAGCAATTCATAAACCAGGCTATTTACTTACTGTTACTTCTTTGAAACTCTTTTTGATAAAATATAAGAGTATCACCAACATTACTGGGGAAGTCTCAAAAGATTTAAAACAAACGATTTCCCTTTCTATCCAAATAAAAACAGTACCTGAGGCATGAAAATAAATACTTTTGTTCTCAGAAAACCACTTGAGCAATATCATCAAAGAAAATCCTTGTTTCTATATAGTTGCTTTAAGATCAATACAGAGAGCTCAGTCTAGGCCTCTGCACAGCCACCATCACTGTGTTTGCTTGTGCTGCAGGACTCAGTGCTCATCTCCCTCACTGAAGAGTCATTCTGCTCGTGTCAGCTTAACTGCAGGCCATTAGCTGTGAAACTGTACAGTTCTATTGTCTAATGCAGACATTGTTTTCAAAAATTTGAAAGATTAAATAAAAACCAGTAATGTTTTAGACTGACTTTGCTTGCAGGGTTTTCTTAATTTACTGTTCTGCTTAAAGTTAAGTACTTTATTTTAAAAAAAATACCTATATGTAAAATGTGAAAAGATCCAGAAGAGCAGAAGTTTTAGTCTTTTGGAACACATTATCCCCTTACAAAAGCAGTTATCCAACAGCAGCCATTCCAGGCTATTAGGTGGTTAATAGCTGTGCCAGAAGAGAAAAAAACTGTCAAATGTTACAGCTGGAAGTGAAGGCATTCCAAAAGAGTTGTGCTTTGGGTTTGTGTCATTTAGAGTTATATATATACAGTAGGAGGAAGAAAAAAAGAGGATGTTTGAAGAACCTGTGTTTTTCTTAATTTCTGAAGAACCTTTGTGTTTCTTTAAATTCTTCAAGCTGTTGCCTATATTTGGTCATTAATTACTATACAATTTCTATGATTGGGGATGATGGAGTCATCCACACTGGGAAGATTTTATGATAGTGACAGTTTTGAGCGTGGTGTGTTCAAAAGGACTAATAAGACTTAAATATCTATGTCCTGTTGAATTTCCATTACAGCTGAACATGGTCTGAGTCCTTTCAAATTTTCTTTCAAGTCTCTCTGCTCTGCCTGCAGAGGACCAGGAGGAGCTTTGCCCTTGAACAAGGCAACTGTGACATGAATTTTAGAAAGTGGGTCCTTACCTCTCTTATTTCAAACTCATGTGATTCTCTTAGCAAATGTCAAGTCTGAGCAGAAGCGTTAACAATGTTTTGTGTGGTGTCATGTAATCCAGTATTTATGTGAAAGGCAGAAGGGGGAAGTAGTTTCAGTAGTCTTGGATGCTCTGCTTCTAATTGTCTGCTTAAATCCTTTTTTTCAAGTGAGAAAAACCCTGAGAATGGCACAGCAAGACTGAGTTTTCTTGTAAAGCTGTGATAACCTTTTGTCAGATTGCATTAAATTTTCACCTCCTACCTCTGTGCCTACTGCTGCACCTCATATTGGGTTTGTTTTTATGAAAACTACAAAATAGGCTCTGCTTAAAACACAGCTGCAGAGGGTTCGGTCTTCTTGTGTTTTGAATAATTTTAGTAACTTTTGTAATCTGAGAAGAATATATCTGCAATCTTACAAATTACTTACAGAGAAATACCACTGCTACACTGCTTCTGTGGGTGCTGCTGGGCTGGCATCCTCTTACCCCTCCACAAGTCTCCGCTTTGGAACTTCTCCTTTCTGACCTCAGTTTTTGCTCTTTGGCCTCTGTTGACAATTTACTCTGTCTCTGCTGGCACACACTGGTGGATTTGTTCTATGGATGAATATTGCATGAATATTGTTGTGTAGACAATGTTGACAGAGATTTTCTGGTTTTATTTTTTCTTACTTCATTTATATAGACTGTACTTTCCTGAGTTTTGCGAAGAAACACCTGGGACCACTGAACTGGAGGACCTGTGTATCCCTAAGATTTTATCACCAAGGAAATATTATTAATGAGCTGTCTCTTAAGTTTTCTGCTCTGCCCTGGTTGTTTGTCCCTAATTGTTAGGTGCTGTCTTCTGGGAAGCTGAAACTTGCTGCCTGTTTCTTTTGAAAATGTTATTAATTGAACAGGAGGTTTTATTACTGGCTTGAACTTTTTAGTTGCCCTTGACACTCCAGAGGGTTTGTGCAGTGATCTAGCTATTGTTTATACATGGCAGTCTTTTTTAATTACCTTTGATCCTAAGTTTTTAACTGTTCCTTCTAACCTACTACCTGTAAGCCTGATAGAAGGATCATACAACTGGGAGAGTTTAATTCTGCTGTCAGGCAGAGCTGGATAAGCTATTAAAAATGTTTACTCATGAGTTAGTTGACCAGGTTCATAAAATGTGAAAGCAACTTTACAGAAACAATGTAAAATATAGCATGAATTTGGAAACCTCTGCACTTGCTGCCCCTGCTTCAAATTGTATATTTTAGAGGAGCACATGCCTGCTGAAGAGCATACCAGAGTCAGAGGAACAGAAGCAGCAGCACTATTGTATTTGGAGTGAGTATCTAACAAATTCTTAGTTTTGATCTCTTGGCAACATTTGGTATTACCAGACTTGAAGATGCTTTTTATATTTCTGCAAGTCAAAGCAGCTGGTGGTGTCACTGGGGCGGCTTCCATCCTACCTCCTGTGGGATTTGTATAATTTTTAGAAGCTATGAGTCACTTGGTTGTGAAACTCACTTGTCTTCAAAGGGTTAAACATGCCAGTTCCTGTGGAGCATTCTTCCCACTTCTTGTTGTGCTGTCCTATCCAATGGAGGTGCTGTGGACTGTGATACCAAACCACTCTCCTTTAATTGCACATACAATGCAACTTTGATTATTGAGAAATTACCTCACCAGCCAGGGCTGCTGGAGCCAAACCCTTTTGCCATCACTCATTGTCTGAAGAAACTTGTGAGTAGCAGGAAGATTTCATGCATGTCCTGGCTTAGGTGTTGAGGAATTGAGAAAGGAGCGCTGAGGACCTAATTTGGAATTTGCTTGTATCACTCACACTTTAAAAGTGTAACTCTGATTGGTGTAACTCTTACAAGGCACCCTTCTTACTTATCATTTCCAAGCCTTTAATCAACAGTATTTAGCACAGTTCTTACCTGCACTGTGATTTCTGTCAGCACATCCCCCCAGTGCCACTGTTGCAATCTGCTTACTGCTCTGAACTGCCTTGATTCTGTGACTTTTACCCAGCATTTTCCCTACTGATTTCAGCTGCTCCTTATCTTCTTTAGGGAGAAGATCCTAAAGAAGGTTTGCTACTGATTCTGTCATTCCAAAAGTGATCACTCATCTGAATGTCTCCCTGCTCTTTGTTGCAGGAATTGATCTAAACATTTCCTTTGGACGGTTTTATTGCAACTGATTTTTAGTATTGTTGTTATGATTGTTCTGAATCCATGCCAGCTATATCCTCAACTTTTCCCCTTTTATTTTTGTGGCATTCATGTTTCATCACACAAGCATTACTGTGTTTGGTTGGACAAGCATTGTCTTATCTGAACTTTGCATCGGACACCTTGGAAGAAGGTGCGGAAAACCTAAAATGGGCAATTTTTCCAGCTTGGTGATGGTTATCTTATCTGGGGATGTTAAGAACATGTATATAAAGCCCAGAATGGTGTTTCAGTTCTCTTGAAACCAGTGTGAGAAGTTCCACAGATTCCAGTAAGATCTGGGTTTCACTGGCATTTTCTGCCTGCTCTGACGGTTAAGGTAGTAATCTTTCTGGAAGACATGTACTCCTACAGCTGTAGTTTTGAAGATTCTCAGTTTCCTCTGTGATCAGTTTCCTCTGATTACTCAGTATTGTCTTTGTAGGTTACAGGGATCTTTCAGTACAGTTACCTCCCAGTGGTTATGCCCTTATCTGTCCTTCCTGAATGCCATCCCATTGATTTTTGTCGCTCTGCCACGCTCAGGAAGCAACTCTTGTCAAAGCCCTTCATTATTGGCAGTTATTCTGACTCATCTGTTTTAGCACTGGAGCTTCTCATATTGATGAGCAGGCCCTTACTGCTTCTGGTTTTGGGCTTGTAAACTTTTTAGCCCCTCCCCATTCCCCCTGTTTTTTCCTTAATATTTTTAAATTCAAGACCTCTAATACCCTGAAAGTATCGAAGATGTACCTCTTCTATTTTGGCCTGTTTTTCCTGTAGTTCTGTTGTGGATATTCTGTCCTTGTCTTCAGTTATCTCTTCATTATTGGCTTGGAATTTTAGAAATAATCTTTAACTTTGCACAGTAGGGAATGTTTTGGCAGAGGATGCTCATTGAAACATCTTCCCGGCTCAACCCTTAAAAGTGGGCCTGTGCTAGGGAGAGTTTGATCAACCCCTTAGGAGAGCCTGTTTTCCTGTTTCACACAGGAACTAATGAGTGAGTTATCTGACAGAAGCATCCTTCAGTTGTTGTAATCAGTTGCTACATTGCTCACCTTCAAACTAAGCAGACCTGATTTGACATAAAGCCCATGTGTCTGGAACTGAAGTCCAGGATGCACAGGAGAGGTGGGTTGGGGAGGATTGTCCACAATGGATTTGATTAGCAAATGCTTTCTGGTTTGACCAGCGCTTCTGGTTTTATCACAGGGGTTGTGATCAATGTATTGCAGTTCCTTACGTATAAGAGAGCAAGTTCATGCCAGCATCTGCCTGTGCAGGCTTTTATTGTCAGACTTTTATTGTCAGACTTTCCCATCTGATATGGTTTCACTAAATGTGCTCAGTTGTAGAGAAGTATGCTGGTTATTAAAATGTGTTTAAGCAATGGTTGTGTTTGAATGTGCAGAATCCAAAGACAGTTCCTTATGTTTCCCTGTTCCTCTCTCACATCTCTGCTTTCATTAACTGTATCACTGATAGGTGTCTCTTCAGTAAATAGCAATTAGCCACATTCATCTGGTAAGGCAGTGAGCTCCTGATTAAGCAAAATGCTGCAAGTCTGTGAAATTCCAGGTTGTGCAGGGACTGCCAGGCTGGCAGAAGCAGCCCATTTTGTCAGGATGCTTCCATAGTGCTGTTTACTGCCTGGTCGTGGGGGAGGATGTAAGGGCTGCTTTCCTTTGGCAGCTGCCAGTCCTCATTATATTTCAGTCTGTAATGAAACTGCATGTCAGAGTGCACTGGAGTGTTAAAGGTTCTCCAGAATTCTGCAGTTTGTACAACCCCAGGTGGCAGAGCTGCCTGTAGCCACAACAGGCTGGATAAAAGAGAAGCCCCAGACTCCTCCTTTCTTGCTGCTCTTTCACGCAAGTGATACCAGCTTGCAAGAAACCCAGGTGTTGTCTTCAGCTGTTCCTTATATCTGTGTTTCCATTACAGTGAGAATCTGTGTCACTCAACAGACTAAAATACTGTAATTTTATAATTGGATGTAGTTGGAGAAAAAAACTGAACAATAAATTGCATAGCAAGAAACTAGTCCTTGAGGTGTTTTGGTTTTCTGTTTTATTTTTTATTTTTATAGCAAACTTTATCAATCACTCTAATAAAAACGGTTTTTTTCTTCCATTCTTACCCCAATTGCTTCCTTGTGTCATGACCATATTAACCTTTTATTATAGTTATACCTCCGTTTCTGGATAGATGGATAAATTGATGCAGAAGTTGCTCTGCAACATATTTTTCCTAAACTGAGCATCCCACCCCAGGGACTCATCCAGTTTTCCAGAAATGTGTTTGTCAGGGTCCTGGATAAGCAATCTCATTTTCTCTAGATTATACTGCCTAAAAGATAACATATGAAAAACTCTGCAGATGCTTTTCTGCATTAAATAAAGAGCTTTCCCTATGAATTTAAATCTCCTACAGCTTATTTTCTGTGATTCAATAGTGAGTTATATTTGGTTTATATTTTGTAATTAGAGTGCAGAACAGATGGCAAACCCTTGGTTTAAAGTGAAGTGTATTCAATAACCCCCATTGCCTAACTGGAATTCAGAGAAAAGTTGCATTCTCTCACTTTTCCTGACCTTGTTCCCAGAGCTTTATGTGAAAACAGTGTTAACAGAAACATTTACCAAATCTCACTTAATAGCAGCACCATGTCTGCTGCTGCCGAGGCCAGTGAACTTAATCCACTTTGGAGTAGCTGGGGGGGACGTCAGGAAGCATCAAATACCATGAGCAGAGACATCCTTATGAGACAGACACTACCAAGTGTCCACTTGGGCAGCTGGGAGACAAACACATCATCAGAACTGAAGGCTTCGGCAGAAATACAAGATGAACTTAGAACACTACAAAGATACTTGAGTGATAGACTTTTAGTAAAAGAATCATCTTGATCCTTGTTGAATTTCAGTAAGTGATAACAGCTTGACCACTTCAGTATCCTTCTGTCTTTCAACTGCCTACAGAATTTTTCATTCTTTTTGTGGTGCTGTGTTGTTTGTTCCATGGAGTATGTGCAGGCAGGGCTCCATTTCAGCTGTAGGTAAGCGTGCACTTTCCCCTGCTGCAGTAAGCTACAGTTATGAAGCTTCTATTAATGAAATATTTGCTTTTACTTCTCCTACAGAGGAAGTGTATCAGGGCTGGTAGGGTATTGGATGCTGTCACACCTTGCTGTTGCCTTTTGCCAGTGGTACCAGATGGACACATTGCAGAGATGCAGGCACTTTCCATTTCAGAGCAAGCAGGAGTAAAGGAATGGGAGAAAGCAGTGAAAAAAGTGTGAAATAGAGATCTTTGGTGTTGACTTCCTGAGATTCCTTTCCCTTATCACCCATTTAGAAGAGAATTTATCTGATGTTGGCTGTAGGTCTAGACAGTGCCAGGCACTACCTGGCAGACAGGAATTACTACCAGAGATGCTCCTGCATTCAGAGTTTACCTATGGGATAAAGTAAAGGCCAGTTCAAAGCTCTCCTTTCTCTGCCTCTTTAAATTATTTTTTTTTCCCCCTCTCATGCTGACAATGATCTGATGGTTTCACCACCATCCATCCATTCCCCTGCCTGTAGTTGGTCTCTTTTTAGCAGCAGTTGTGATCTCTGAAGTCTATGTAGTATCATGATGAGAATTCAGAACAACTGAGTGTTATTCTGTACTTCCCCACTCCTCTTCATCCTGCTACTTCTCCTTCATTAATTTCATGTTCCTTTTCTTACGCCAGTCTTTCTTTTGCATCCAGCTTTCCATTTGGTATTGAAGCTGGTTCTGCTTTGATCTGGGAGCTGGACCTGGTGAGAGTCTGTGTCACTCTGAAAAGCACTTAAAAGCCGAAAAATATCCTTAAAATTGCAGAGTCCACCACCAGCACTGCTACTCATAATTCTTTTATGAGGAAATAAAATAATAGACTTTTCATGTCTCTCTACCCTGGTTCTATTAAAAGACAAAACTCCCCAAACTGGGAATTTGTATTGCACCTGGGTGGCATTTTGTTTTAACAACAACAGTATTAGTTTGGTTCTATGCATCAGTCTTTAGATCATAGTGGGTTTTGTATCAGCTGAGTGCTGATGATGGTCTCTGTCTACATTTATAATCCATGATGTGTTTGTGTCTTGGTTTAGGAATGGTACTTCCCTATTCAGTGCCCAAACTGAGATTGTCCCAAACCGGATGCTGCTCTCTTGCTCCCCACTTCCCTTCCCCCTTTGTGCTCCAGGGATGGAGTTGAGAATTAGAGGCACAAAAGGTGAAAATCACGAGTTGGGAGAAGAACAATTTACTGGAAACAGCAATGAGATAAGAAAAAGCCAGAGAGTCTCTTTCTCTGCCCCGGCAATGACATAAGGTGGTATCAAATAGCACTAAGGTCCTGCCCAAAACTACAAGAATTTGAGGTAAGCCTGCTAAGCTACACTCACACTGAAAAATTAATGTTTCTTGAGGTTACTCTTGCTGAAGGCACACAGGCAGTATCACACTAGTAGATGAATTGGCACATAGTAACCATTGAAACCAAGGTCATTTTATTGTGGGTTGGGGTCTTGGTTCAAAGGTACTAGGTTGTGTGTTTAGAATTGAGCAGGGTCCAGCTTTCAGCAGCAGGATTTTTGTGGATAGATACCGTGTTTCTTATTGGCATCAAATAATGCTGTGTTCATTTGGTGGCCCTATTGATTTCTGCAATTTTGTTTCTAGTGTCGTTTACTAATCTATACAAAAAGGCATCAGAACCTGGTCTGACAAACAGAAAGCCAGTAGAGGCCTCCCTTCTTCTTCCACATCATCCTTGAGTTCAAGACTGATGCCACTTTCCTCTGAAAATAGAGTATTTGCTGTGTTGAAGATCACAGTTCTTCCAGACTCTTTGCTCAAACTGCTTGGTCTTGTTACCTTAAAATCCTAAGACACTTAATACCCACTGTTAGTGAAAAATCTGCCTCTGAACACCCTTAGCTTTGGACAGAAAGCGCCAAGGAACTCGTAACAGTAACCAGGCATGGCTTGGGAAGTTAGTGCTCCATGATTCCATTCCATGCAGCACTTCAGTAAAGCTATCGTCCTTGTGTGATTATGCTCACAAATTGCACTGCTACTGCCAGGCAAATATGCTTTTCCCCACCTGCCTTGAGCTCCTTACCTTTTTTCCTTGGTGGGCTGGAGTGGGCAGAAAAAGGAAAAGGTTTTAGCAGCATCTCACTCTGGCATTCGTGCAGCTGTAAGAACTGTGCTTTGCCAACTGCTCTTTTTACATAACAGATTCTCAGATTCTAATAGAAACTGGGGAGACAGAGGAGTGTTTCAATGATTAATATCACTGCTGGGCACCAGGATGTCAGATTGCTCTGTAAAAGAGATTTAAAAAAAAAAAAAAAAGAAAGAAGAAAAAAGAAAAGATTAAGGATAGTTTTCTGCTGGATGCCTACAGGAGAGAAAGGCAGGTTTTCAAAGTTGTTGAGGAATCAAAATACAAAGTAGGTGTCTTCATGTCTATGTATATCTTTAGGTGCATAACTTTTTTCAAATTACCAACCCTTTTTCATTCTTGAAAGATACTTATTATCCAATAGTGATTATAGAATTAAGTAATACTTTTGACTTCAAAGACTTCTGTTCTTTTTTATGATGAGGAATCAGCAATAAAGAAATCCCTGTTATTGAATAAATAGGCAAAAAATCCTCAGATCTGGACAGAGAGTGTGAGGAGCTGAATCCCTAGCAATATGCAGAGCTGTAGGGGTCTTGAAAGCAGTGATGCTCTGTTCTAAATGAGTTGTTCCCTCACATTTAGGGAAATGATACTGTTTAAAATGGTTTCATGTAGGGGCACACCACTTGTGTTTCCAGTGTTTTTATGTGAGAGTGCACGACTGAGGGATTGAAATGGACTTGAATGCTCAAACTTTCTTCCTCTTACAGCACATTTTCTGCAGTATGAACTGGTTAAAGAGGTTGGAAGTGAGTTTTATTGATGCGTTCTATTTTTAGCAAGTAATCTAAACCAATTTTTGCTCCTTGATAAGGCAATGTATGAAAAAGAGGAGGAGAGGCAGCCTAGGGGAATGTGAAGCATTTTACTAAGAATGTTTCCCCTGATATCCCTAAATGTAATTTATTTATTTGGTGGTGTTTATCTTTGGTGGTGTTTCCATTGCCCTTCCTTCACTTCATTTCATTAAAGCCATGCTGTTGATCTGGATCCTGTTAGGATAAAAAATATTGTAGGCTTCAGGAGTGTGATTCCACCTGTAGCTCATAAGCTTTCTGTGACACCATTCTGTACAGACTGCAGTTTTGGGAAGTTGATGTAACTTCCAGGACAGAAAATCTTCTGTAAAGGTGACAAACTCTCAAATGACTAAATGACTCTTGAAGGTGTTTAGGGTGTAGGAATAGGATGCCTTCCAAGTACATAATTAACCAGTGAACAACTGTTGACACCTGGTATTTCCTGCCAGTTGGAAACTATTCAGGGATGAGAAAGGGAAAACTGCTTGTACTGCAGTTTTGAATGTACCTGGAAGGTGTAGGGCTGCTCAGCTCTCCAGAGGAAAGGCACTGTTCTCTGCTTCATTACATTCATTAAACTTTATTACAGACCTTAAGTGTCTGTATGAATGCCAGGGAATCGATGTGGCTCTGCTTCCTCTGCAAGAGTTGTTTTCTGAGCTGTAGTACGCTCCACGGTACCATGGACCTAATCCCAAAAGGGTAAAATTAAGGGTACTTAATCCAACAATTCTTTATCTTTGTTACTTCCCACTAATCATGAAGGCCATGTTCACTCTCATGTTAAAGACTGAGTTAAAAGATAATTTCTGTGGAAATCCAGCCGTTGCAAATAATTGATTTCATCTGCCCTTCCAGAACCACGGGCTTTGCCTGGGCGAAAGCATCCTTCATCCCTGGCAGAATTCCTTCTCCTCGTCCTCCTCCCTTCTGATTGCAAAGCTCTTGGTTTCTGTGATAAATAGTGCTGCTCACAGGCCCGAGTTTCCCCTGCCTGTCTAATAAGCAGCCACTTAGTGCTGGTGACAGGAACTGCCCACGGCAGTCGATGGCTGACGCGTGGCCCTTGCAGCCTCTCCAGGTGACCACAGCAGCGAATACAGATGAGGAGAGCAAGTCCTTGCTGTGAAAGGGACTTGCAGGCTATGTTCATGTGGTTGGAGAAGAAAGCACTTAGGAAAGGTGCTTTTTGGGGTGCAAAGATGGGACTGTGGATCTTAGTGTCAGTAGGTATGAGAGCTGAACAAATGAGGCAGTGTAGATTTGAATGTGTAACCACATAACATGTGAGACTCGATGGTCCATTTAGGAAACTGTTACAGAGGAGTTGGAACCAGTTTTCTAGGATGTAAGTATGTGAGGGTGTGAGTTTGGATAAGGATTCTGGGGCAAGCACTGGAATGAATTCAAGAGTGTTTTTCTCAGCACAGCTGACATGGTGTCTGTGGATGTGAACCTTGGAGAACACAACACTGCATGTTCCTGGCATTCCTACAAATTCAGGTGACTGTAATGATCCATTATGACCTTTAAAAATAAATCTCTTCATGCTCATTGAAATAAATGTGTATGATACTGGTCAGCTACTGTATGAGGAGGGGGAGCTAGAAACCAGTGTTTCTCTCTGGTAGAATAGCTTTTATTGATACTTTGATGCCATTGGATTATTTCCATCTGGTTGAACACTTGTTGTGGAGGAAAAAAATCTTTCAGTCTTCACACAAAGATGCATTCAACACTACTGCTTTTTTAGCTCATACACTAATTCCCTTATCCCTGCAGACCGATCCTATCATATTTGATGTGCTTGGATTTTCTTTTCCCAATACATTTTCTCTCTCCTCCTCTCTAAGCTGTTTCCTTTCTACTTACCCTGCTTTAAAACTTTATTGTTCCCTTAGGTTTTGATTGACTGTCTTGCAGCAAGGTGATTTACAGCACTTCACAATGAGCGTGTTATATAAAAATCAATTGTATTCTGTTCTGTGGTTTGGGTTGGGTGGGGCTTTTTTGGTTTAGTTCCAACTTTCCATTCTTCCTTCACCTTCTAACCTGTTCTATTGTACAAAAATAAATACTAGTGTGAGTGCATATTATCCACTACAGATCAGATCTTGGGAACATTCTTGTGGACTCTAGCAAACTATTTCTTTGTTCTGTGCAGTATGGATTGATTTTGTTCTTGTCTCCCAGATTTTTTTCTTGACTTGGGGATCAATCTAATCTCTAACTTTCCTTGTACTCTGTTCAGTTTTTCTTCAGTTCTTTGATTAGATCTGACTGGGGCATTGTTCTACAGTGACACACTGTAATTTCATACTCTCTTGTGTTTTATTTTTTTCCCCTCCTGAAATACAGAATAATTTTCTGTGAGGTCTTTACAAGTGGCTGCCATGCTGTGAGCCAATAATTCAGCTGAAAATAAGAATGCCCCAGAGCTTCTTCAATGCATATTAATGCATGTTTTGACCAACACAAGGTCTCATGACATATCAGGAATTCACTAGAATTTCATCAACTTTACCCTAGATTTTTTTGGGTTTTGTTGGTTAGGGAGATAGGCATGTAAATATTTTCAAGTCCCTCGAAAGCACTTTGCCTCTGTGATATTACCAAAGAATGTACTTTGTGTTACTGTGCAGTGACTGGATGCAGTTGGGACAGCTCTGTCAGATTGCACAGGCTCTTTAAAGAGTATGCTCCATAGTTTAAATGCACAAGATCTTATTCTTTACCTGGCTGTGCAGTTTTGGGGAATGGGGAAGATCACAATGACTGTATTTTACTTAATGCCCTGCACCGTTCATTGCAGAGCTGCTGTGAGCAGCTCTCCAATAGCTTAAGGCAGCTGGAGCAGAAATATGTCTCCTGTTCCATTGGCCATGCCTGGCTTTCAGGTGGCAAAACAGCAGATAATGGTACAGATTGTTGTAGATTATCTTCCCATTGTCTTCCTCTTTTGATTGTATGCAAAACTTTGTCAAGAATGTCTTTGGGTTTGTTTGCATTGTGTTTAAAGCAGTGGGGTTTTATTTTTGGTTGGTCCTCAAGGAACACTGTAATGTGTAGTAATCCTGGTAATTAGGGATAGTAAGATCTAAAAGCTAAGCCTCATCAAAAGCCAGTTAAAACAATTGGAAAGAATCTGACTTAATTGGATTTACAGCAAGCCCTTCTCCAAGTCTGCCTATCCACTAAATAGAAGTGGTAGGGAATAGCACTTAGAGGTAATTTTGTTCTTTTCTCTGTTCTTTTTTTGGTTCTGACCAACCATTTGCAAGTGTCTACCCGTCCCAGCTGTGTGTTTTGTCATTGCCACTTCCTTTCAGTAAGATTTACAAACCACACACAGACTTGCAGGAGGGGTTCTGCTTTTCTTTTCCCTCCTGCTGGAACTCTGCAAGTAAAGATAATGTAAACCACTATGTTCTCCTTCCTTTACATGGCTCTTCCAAAGTGCACAGTGAATACTTCAAAGACAATTGTTTTGCTTCATTTAATTGATTTTTTCATATATTCTAGAACTACTGGAACAAGTACATTAAGGTTTGATGCTGCAAGTCAGTTAAACTGGTTGTGTGCTTACATGATTCTGTAGAACCCAGAACTGTCAGGGTTGGTGAGAGAGCATCTCCTCTGCCTGCAGGAAGGAAGGAATTTCTTGCATTGGAGTCTCAAGGAATTTATTTTGGGGCTTAGTGTTGCACCACTGAATTAAAGGATTTTTATTCAAATGCTTCAGTGGATGCCCCATTACCCATCACCTTTGGATCCTGTTTTCCTGCACTTTGCAAATTACACCTTTTAGCACCTCCCATTTTGACAGTACAGTCTCCTCCTAAATAGTGAAAAAGGGCATGAGTGGGCATTTGGGGTTCTTTACCAACTCTTTAAGACCTTATGATCTCATTTTAAATGAGGCAGATTACGTTTTAATACCAGGCATTTACTTGAGTAGGATTATTACAGGAGTAGGCTCATTTCAAGGAGGTGCACGTTTTGATGATTCCAGTGGGATGACATTTTTGTCTGCTGTGACAGTTTTGCTTACAAAATTGTATTCCTAATGTCTTTGTCATCAAAATTCAGCTAAGGAGTTGTCAGAAATTTGTAAGGCAAAAAGAAGATCCAGTTGCTCTGAGAGCACTATATTTAGCTGTGCATTAATGCATGTAATGAATGAAGACTTGCTTGCATCCATGAAGTAGGCAGAGATGTTTCAGAGACGTACATGGAGCAAGAATATGGAATTGCTTGTTGAGAGTTAAGTCCTGCTGTTTTCAGTGAGGCTCATGCAATAAATTACCTGACAGTGTAAAGCAGATTTTTTGATACTCCAAAAGCATGGTATGTATCTTTCTAGATATGAAAGGGGATAAACAGAGCTCCAAGTGAACGTTTTCCACACAAAACCAGAGACTGGGAAGCTTCTAGTGTTGATAGCAAATTAACGCTTCTCATCAATATTTTGTCTTTATCAGAGGGAAAATGTATTTCCAATGTTTCATGTTGTGGCCTCATAGTGGATGTATGTGCAGTCTCTGTATGTTTGAATTGTTGTCAGTGGCTGGATCCTAGAGTGCAGGAAACTGAAAAGTCCTTGAATTAGAGTGAGCAGTACTTAGCAATAACTAAAATATTGATTTCTTATCAATGTTGTTCCCATCCTAAATCCAAAGCACAGCACTGTACCAGCTACTATGAATAAAAGTAACTCTATCCCAGCCAAAACCAGGACACAGCTGAATGAGAACAGAACTCTCTAGAAATGGATGTATTAGGTCACCCGAGATCTGCTTCACCTTAGTGTCTGCAGAAAGAGCAGCCTGAACAGAAATGGGGGAAAAAAGCCTTTTAAGGTTTTGGATTATCAAGTTCAGCTGCATTGATTTGTAGGAAGTGATGTAGATACCCAAGCCTGGAAGGCACTGACCAAGAGGAAGGTTGTGCCAGGGCAGTGTAGAGCACTGTCCAGTACTTCAGAAAGATAGAGTGGCCAAGACTGTTCTCCCATGAAGAGAGCAAGCCTCTTCTAACTGCCTTGAGAAGATAAATTATGTTTCTTTCAGAGACTTACTGGTGGAATCTAATTGAAGTACTGCAGAAAAAGAACTAAAAATTCCGCATAAGTGGATTTGTTTGGTGGCAATTTGATACAAAATCAGGAGGACTAGGAACAGATGATTAGCCTTTTTTTTTTTTTTCCCTTTTTTTTTTTTTTTTTCCTGTGTGTGTGTTTAGTTTTAAGAGATTAAGAACTACAAAATGCATATTACAGACTTCTGGCATCATTAGCAATTCCTCCAGCTTTATTTTCCCTGTCACTCTGTAATGAGTAATGAACTAAGCTGGTATTAAAGCCAGCTTAACAAGCCATTGCTTTTAAATTGCAAGTCTCCCAATATGTCCTTCTCCTTATTAATAATTTTAAGTAATTCTTATTTTTGTTGCTGTATTTCTGTTCCTTGTGAATTTTGCATAATGTTTGTATTCACATACCTTTAGTCCTCCCAGTAAAGATGCAGTGATTAGATGCAGCTCTCTCTCACCAGCTGCCAAGACTTAAGGACAAAGGATGCTCCTAGGCAATGAAAGGTCAGAAAAAATATGGTCAAAGTCAGAAATCTACTTTAGGGGTAAGATAGTCTCAGAAATTCACTACTACATTGAAGTTGCTGAAATTCCTGAAAGGCACCTAAAATCTCATGTCTATTAACATCATTTGTAATTGAGCTGCTGAGAATAGCGATGAGAGCAAGCCAGAAATTTATCTTCCTTGAAAGCTATCTCTGGCCACTTGGCTGTAAGGAGGATGGGATAGAATCACTGGTCCTGTTCAACTCAAATGCTCAAAAAGAGCATTACTGATGAATAATGAAGGTTATTGAGATCAAAAGACATTTTGGCATGTGAAGAACTAAACGTAGTTTAATCAAAGAAGGTGTGGTAAATGTAGGGCAGAATGATGAATGCAGTATCACGTACTCGTGTTTTCCATTTCCCATAAAGTAAGAACAGATGATGTCCAGCAAACGTGGAAGATCATTTTTTTCAATGACACAGGAAAATACTTGAAAATTAATCTACTTGTGTTTGTTGTCTTAATGAAGATAGAAAAACAATTTGTAAATGTGAAATCTGGGATCTCCTGTTCCTCTTCTTTTTCCAAAGGCTTTGGCATTGAGGTTAATTGGGTTTCTTGAGTCTTCTTCAATTCCTGCACATAATAAAAGTCATATTAATGTGTTAAGAATTAAAACACAGGTTTTGGAAGATGTTTTCTAAATTATATTATATCACTATGTGCTCTACAATTTACTTGGCCTTCTGTGAAGTGTGTGACCCTGTCAGAGATAAGAATAGGTGAATTACTGGTCTAATTTGAAGTTTCTATTTCTAAAAAGACAGTGAAGCTAACAGTGAAAGAAAAGTGTCTTTCTATAAACACAGCTGAATTAAGGGCCAAGAGTTTTGAAAACACAGTGATTTTTCGATGCTTCTTTTTTGTTGTGCTTAACCCATGAGCCTCCTTTGACAGGCACTGATATCTCAAAAATAAGACACTTTTATCTTGAATGTTGCATAAAGTTCTGGTGCCTCTCACCTCAAAAAACCCTCAAACAGCTGTGAAACGTGCAGAGAATGGATACAGGAGGATCAGAGACAGGAAATGACTTACAGATGCAGACTAGTTGACTAAATCCCTTCAGTCTAGGAATCAGGTGACTTGAGGACGGACCTGCCAGATTCTGTCAGCATAACATTAGGGGTTGATGGAAAAGGGTGAATAAGGAATGGTTTCTTGAAAAACACATGGTTAAACCTGTGGATGTTGTTGTCACAGAACATGGGCAGAACACGTGTGGGCAGCAGGAGCTCAAAAATGAGAAAATCAGGACTAAAACCTATTAAAGTCTAGGAAATAAGAAGACACTTAAAATCAGGAAGAGCCCAAGAGCTGGAGTATGAGGCAGGGCTCTGGGGGAGTGTCCCTGTGTGTTGCCTCTGTCCTTGCCTCTTCTCTTCCCTGAGTGTATGGTGTGGTTAGAGATTCACTGTTGTTCTTGATAGAAGCTGGTTCTGACTTGCAGCCATTTCTGAATAAAATATCGGCCTCTCACCTCTTGAGAAAAAGGCTGTGTAAAAACATCACCATGTAGTCACAAAAAATTGATGGTTTCAAATACCTCTCTGTACTTCAGGACCTAAAATGCCAGTTTTCAGAACATTAATTGTAAAGAATGTGAAGAATATCACCTTGCTCTGTGCCTGACCTCAGGAATATGGCATAGCTTTTAGATTAAGGTATTATTTGCTGCGGGAAGAAGGATTGAAATTTAGCCATTATTTGTGCAAAAGAGAATGCTTCATGCCAAGTGACAGTGTTAGGTGAGTGATGCCATCTTATTTCTTGTTATGAGTGTAAATGTAATCCCATCTAAATATGGTTCTGCAGGATAGAGCTTAACGGTTTCAGAGAGGAGTCATTACAGACGATCAGGTAAATAGAATGTATTTAGAAAGAAAAAAGCTCACCAGCTTGAGGAGTTATTTACCCAATGGCTTAGTGCATGTAGGCAGAGGAGTGGTTATTCTGTCAGGCTTCCTATGTAGCTGTCAGAGTGTTTTCTGCTCTGCAGTATACGTATTTATATTGTATGATTGAAGACTCCTATGCGAAGGAGCTGGTGCCAGCTGTGATATGTATGTGCTCTCTCATGACAGGAATATCTTTTTAAATGGGAAAGCAATTCCTTTAAAATATGCAAGACACAGACTTATCTTTCACACCTGTGGTGGATTGACCTTGGCTGGATGCCAGGTGCCCACCAAGCTGCTCTGATACTCCCCTCCACAGCTGGACAGGGGAGAGAAAATATAATGAAGGGCTGGGTAGATAAGGACAGGGGAGAGATCACTCACCAACTACAGTCATAGAAAAACAGGCATAAGTTGGGGAAATTAGTTTAATTTACTGCTAACCAAATCACAGGAGAATAATGAGGGATAAACCCAAATCTTTAAACTCCCTTTCCCCCCTCCCCATCTCTCCTTCCTTTCTTCATGAGCTTAACTTTGTTCACAATTTTCTCTCTCTCCTCCCTCCAGTGGCACAGGGGGACGTGCTATTTGGGGCTGTGGTCAGTTCATCACACGTTGTCTCTGCTACTCCTTCCTCCTCAGAGGGAGGACTCTTCATACTCTTCCCTTGCTGCAGTGTGGGTCCCCCCTGGGGTCAACAGCCTCCTTCAGCTGCTCTGGCATGGAGTCCTTCAGAGGCCACAGGTGGATCTCTGCTCCTCTGTGGACCTCCATGGGCTTCAGGGACACAGCTGCCTCACCATGGGCTGCACCACAGGCTGCAGGGCAATCTCTGCTCCAGCACCTGGAGCACCTCCTCCCCTCCTTCTGCATGGACCTGGGTGTCTGCAGGGCTGTTCCTCTCATATATTCTCACTTTGTCTCCCATTGCACAGGGTTTTTTCCCCTCTCTTCTTAAATCTGCTATCCCAAAGGCTCTACAGTCGTTGCTGATGGGCTCAGCCTTGTCCAGTGGCAGGTCCATCTTGAAGCTGGCTGGCATTGGCTCTATGGGACATGGAGGAAGCTTCCAGCACTTTCTCACAGAAGTCACCTCTGTATCCCCCGGGCTACCAAAACCTTGCCACACAAACCCAATATAATACCTTTAGGCAAACACAAGAAAGGAGGGGTGGGAAGTGGAGAGGGAAGGTAGCTTTAGCTACCAAGAACTTTAGCACTTCTTGGGAGAGTTCCCAGCTCTGTTCACCCTGGTTTACCCTCAGCCTAACAGAGCTTTCCCTGCACAACACCCAACAGCCAAAATGCTTAGGAGGGTCCGTCTGCCAGCAGCACCTGCTCACGAGATGGACCCTTGGACTGGTGTCTTGCTCAAGGATTGTGGTACTCACCCAGCTCTGTGAGGTTAAATGAGTTGCCTGAGTTTCAAACAGGAAATGTGTTCCAAGACAGCTTTCATACAGGATTTGAGCACAATGAAAAGGCAAGTGCTTGTTTCATGTTTGCTGTTGGATGTAGGCAGAGTAACCTCAGAACAGCAGAGCTGCTGACATTGGAGATCTGACATTGATCCCAAAGGCTCTAAGGAGTGCTTGGCCTGGAATCTCTCCTTGCTTCATTTTTCTGCACTTTCCTCAGGTCGTTTGACAGGTGTGGCACAGTCTCTACTCCAAAGACCTGGAAGTGGTAGGAGGAGTTGTGAATCTCCAGAGAGTGTTGTCAGCAGGGTTGTATTTACAGACCTGCATAAACACTTCTCCTTGTTCTTCCTGGGTACAGACACTCTCTTTGGTCTCAGACTTTGCGGAGAACTTAAATTCATTCCTGTGGAGAGAAATATGCAAATGAGACAAAAGAAAAAGTATCTACTTATCCATAAAACAAGTCAGTAGGAGTCATTAGTAATAACAATTTAGCTTTGCCGTAATGCTGGCAGAGGCAATCTCTTGATCTCCAACCTGGATCAGAGTGGATTCTGAGGCACGAGGCTGTGCTGCGGGTGACAGTGACAGCAATCTGCTGCCTGGACAGCCTGGTTGAAAAAGCAGCCTCAGAGGTGTGCGTGCTGGGCCCAGACTGGCTCTGGCCAGTTTTCCTGCCTGCCACTGCTTCCTGTTATTGCAGGGTTGTGTTAATATTTGTATTTACTGACTTTCTGTCCACATATTTAGATACTGGTACAGACTCCCTCCAGTGCTGCTATCTCTGATGAGTTACTCAGTATATTTCAAAGATTTTTAGAGCCAGAGAATATATGTTTTAAAGTGTGCTTTTGATCAGGGAAGCAACTAAGTAAAAACAACTCCATTCTGATATCAGAATGGTTCCCTAGTGTATTTTCAAGACACTTGATTGTTTTGACAAATACAAATTTTTATGCTGCTTCTCCCTGCAGACCCCATAAAACTATGGAAGAGTGGGCTGCAGTCTTTTCTGCCTAAAGCATCTGATACTTTAACTCCTAGGCACAGTCCTGAATATGCAATTCAGAGTCTTTATTACCTGTGCTGCTGTTAGAGACAGGAGAAATGTAGCATGATTTTTCCAGTCTCAAAATGATATTTCTGAACTGTCAGGGGAGAAAGAGCCCATCACTGAGTTGTAAACTGAGCAATAACAGAATGAGTGCAGGCTCTCTGCTGTCACTTCACTATAAACTGACTGCTCTGGTGGTGGGCTCCTACTGACAGCAGAGCAGGAGGCTCTATGCTGTGCTTTTTTTCACTCCTACCACATACTGCTTAGGCATGCTGAGGCTTAGCTGCTGCATTGCTGATTCGAGATGGAGCTGAAATGGAAAATCTCAATTTCAGCCTGGATTTCAAGCCCCGTGAACTTGAGACTCCTTTCATATGAAGGGTTTTGTTTGAGATTCTAGCACAAGTGTGACACAGCTGTAATGTCCAAGGAGCTTCTGAGTTTTGGCGTGACCCTTCTGCCTCTGTGGCAGAGAGACACTTGTGTCTTGTTGGCAGCAAACCTGAATCCAAAACTTCCTGAAACTATTAATAAGTGCTCATTTAATGTGTCTCTGGTAACAGAAGTTTGGTGGTTTTTTTTCTCTACTGATTTAGCAAGTGGTTTCTGAAAATTTTGCAGGAGCTGGGGGAAAGGCAGGGCTGTGAATCCCAGTGTGGATTGAGCCAACTCAACACAGTAACTGAAAGTGCAAACTAGGGCAAAATGCTGTGAAGTAGATGTGGAGAGGAACTGTTTGCTTTAATTTTACCTTCTGTGTTGCCCTAAGACTCTGAACTTGGGAGCTGGTTGGCAGTGTCTTTGTCAACATTTGGACATAACAGAGATAGGATCCATGCCTCTTGCACTATCCCAGCTCCCTCTTAAGCAGCATTTCCAGAGCTGGCCAGAAATGGGTTTTTGTTCTCACAAACAGCCTAAATATAGGCCAAAGGAATTTACATTTTTGTCCTAGGGTTTTCTTTGGAAAAGTTGTGGGCAAAGGATTTTTTTGTTAAACTAAATCTAAAAGCTTCCTATTGTAACTGTGGCTTTGTGCTTTGCTGTATTCAGTTACAAACTAGTAATGAAGTCTCCTATATAATTTTGCCACCTTCCTCTAATAGATGGACACTACTGCCCTGGTACTCTTGCATCTATGTGGTTGTGGACATAAATCCACTTCAGACCATTATAGAAACAGAAGGTCCATCAAGCTGAGATGTGTGCTTATTATTTAATGAGTATTTAGTCTTTCGGGATTCTGACTGTCCTGATGCAGGGATTTGGAAATCTTTTTCTGGGAGGAGGCTTCTAGGTCTCAGCATTTGGATGACACTTGGTCCCCTGTAGTAATTAGTGCTGCTTCAGGGAAATTGCCTCACTCATTTAAGATGTGTTCAGGGAGCAAAATTATGAAAGGAGAAAGACCAAAATAGAAGCCACTATTTTGTAAAGGAGCCTCCGATCTGGGGTTTTTATTTTGCCGTGAGCATAACAGGCTATACATCTGCTGCTCACTGGTTCTGTAAATGTTAGGAAGTGTTGAATTTTTGGAGAAATCAAACAGAAGACAGATTTTTGCTCACATCACTAAATAAATATTTGAAAAGAAGGGGAGAGGAAGAGTTAAAGGAAAGGGAAATGATGTTATCTATTTGATTCTGTCACTGCTATTCACTGGTATGTTTTTCCTGATAACTATAGAGAGTCCTTTTCAGTTTAATACCACTTGTTTCAAGGTGAAAGCTAATTTAACAGCAAAACAAAAACAATCTGAGATACATGTGATGCCAACTGATCAGTTTATCTGAAAATCCCAGTCAGAGACCAAGACCTCCTCAGACCGGGCTTTCTATACCTTTAATAGAAAATCAGTCTTTAACTCAAAAGAGTTTGCAGTAAAAGTGTCAGAGGAAAGAAAACCAACAAAAATGACAGATGGGAGAGTGTGCAAAGAAACAGCAAGCTAATTAAGATTAGCATAATAAGCAATGCAATGAGGTTATTGTAATGCTCAGTAATTACAGACAGGCAAGAAACTGATGGGCGGTGAATTTCTTATTTTCTGCTTGAAAGTAATTGAATTCTTTCCTGCTGTTCTCTCTGTGTGCAGGAGTGTATTTTCAAAGCCCCTTCCTGCTTTTTGGTGTGGTGTTTTCACTAGGTGAGCATGTTTCCTTGGGCTGCCACATACCTGGTTTGATGGAAGCTGTATCTAGAACCATGGGTGCTCTCAGCATGTAGAAAGCGTTTCCCAGTATGAGTTCATACTTTCTTTTGAAGCTTATGTTTCAGTCTTTGCATATTTTGCCTACTTACAAGTCAGTGCTGGTGAACATATGAAGAACCTGTTACTATTGGGAGAGGAATGAAATACCCAGAGTGATGCAGAGATACATGCTGCCTACTCTGAATGTAGCCCTCCTTTCACAGTCTCACTTGGTGGTGTGATCTGCCAGAGTGGTGTTCTGTGCAGAAGGCAGCAGCAGGTCCAAGAAGGGAAGCCTGTCCAGTAAATGAGGCCAGGCATGTGAGCGACTGCAATCAAAACATGCTCTTTACTCCACAGACAGGAGGACAGATGGCTCTGGAGTTTATGAAATCAGGTAATAGTCTCTTGTTGAGAGAAGCACGTTAAATGTGTCAATCAGCCACAACTTGGAAAGTCCCCATTTGACTACTTGAATAATCAGAGCAGGTTCTCCCAGGGCTGACAAGTTGAAAATCTGTCATTGTTTTCTCCAGAGAGTATGAAGTACATGGTAGTAACAAACTAAGAGGGCATGTTTTTAGGAAGAAAATGAAAGTACAGTGATACTCCTTTCAGTATGTGTGGCCCTAGGATGAATGTCCTTATGTCTGTGTGCTCTGCTGTGGACCCAGCAAAGCCTGATCCCTGAAATCTCAAGTTCCTGCATTCAAGTTTTAAGTTGGCCTTAGTTCCTTTGAAGTAAGATTGACCTGCATTGGTTTAGTGTCTCCCTAATCTCCATGGCTATGCAAAGTGTGCAGTTTTTAGCGGTGTGCTGGAAGAGTCTTTTTTTTTTTTTTTTTATAAAGGGAAGGCTGTTATCCTCCCTATTTTTAGTTGTATTTTTGCACATCTAGCTGATGAGTCCAGTTATTATATCAGAGACCTCCACAGCTAGAACCTCTGTCAGCTGCTAAGCTACTGCTCTTCACAAAAAGGAACATTTTCTGAAGTTCGGCAAAGTTACAGATAGAACAGGAGTTCTCTAAGGAAGCCGCATTGTCTCCAAGGCAGGAGTAATCTTCTTTTCTCTGGCAGCAGACTGTGTCTTGGCTTCAGGTACCTGCCTCCCTGCCTACCAGCTCCCTGCAAGCCAGAGCTCCATGAGAGACGCAGCACACAAACTTCCCAGGACAGAGTCACTTGAGAATTTCCTACTGCTGCAAAAATCGCATCTGAAGCATACTGAAGAGGTTTTGTTTCTCACCTTCTGCCATGTGAATGTCTATTTTATGCAGTTCTTTTTTAGCACACAGCTTGAGCTTGTTTTGTTCATGTAATAGAGGAATTCAGGATCTGTCACCTCTGATGTGAGTGTTGGGGTGCAGTGAAGGCACCTAAGTGCCATCACACAGTGGGCTGGGCATGGGCCTGGCTGGACAGGGTTCATCTGCCCTTTATCCCAGCAAGGCAAGCAGGGCCAGGTTGGGGATGGTAGTCAGGGTCAGCTGGAAGTCCAGATCATTGGAAACATCCATGGCAATGAGAGCTGTCTGAAGTCGAGCTGAGAACACAGGTCAGGGGCAGAACCACATCCAGTGACACTGAACAGGTCTGTAGTAGTGAGTGAGGCAGGTCTGAGGTCAAGTTAGGAAGTTAGGATGGAGAGCAAGGTCCAGATCAACAAGGTCCATTGCCTGGCACAGACAGGGCTGGAGCACATCTCTACAACAGCTGAGGCAGTGACTGCAGGCTCAGGGCTGAGTCCCTTGGGCAGAGGGCTTGGGGGAGGCGCTAGAGGAGTCAGGGTCACACAGACTTTGGCCGTCAACTTACATTGCAACATTTTGTGTTGGAATAGCTAAATGTCACACTTTCTGTGCTTCACTGTCAGGAAGAGAAAGATTCAAAGCAAATTGTGGGGCCTTTGCAGTTGGTACAAATGCCACAGTTGTGCATGTGAGAGGCAAATGCTACTCTCAGACTGGGGAGGGGATCATTCCCCTACATGGACTGGGGGCTGGCCCCATCAGGGTGTTGGAAGAAGAGCTCTGTGTGAGATGGACCCCACATTGTCAACTGGAAATCTATGTGAGCGGAGCTGCTGCTCCTTTCATACAAAACAAACCTCCCAACAACATACCACCTTCCAATCTCTTCTCTTGCCATAGCTGGTATAGTATGATTGGCAGAGCTCTTTTTCAGCCAGTTGGGGTTTGAACATGGCTTTGAAGTGCCTTCATGTGCTGCTGCAGCACCAGCTGAATTGTTCCTCCATTCATTCTTCCTTCAAATGTAGAAATATTTATCTAGCAGTTGAAGAGGCATTTCTGTGGTTTGCTGCAGGGAGGGTTGGTAGGCTGAATGGAATTGTGTGTGTGCTGCCTCGCTGGGGATCCCTGGTGGATTCATGTTGCTGTAGGTGTTGGCTGTTTTGGCTGGCTCTGAAGGCTGATGGCTTTAGCCTTACTTTTTTTTTTTACAAACCATTCAATATCCTCTTTCTGTTCAATCTCTTAAGAAAGAGAAAACATGCACTCCAGGTAAGTGGTCTGTGGCAGAGATAAATCAACTATAAATTGCTTGATTTCCTTTCAGAGAGTAGCTGCTTTTGCATAATTTTTCAAAGAGTTTTGCGAGGACATGAGAAGGCAGGGGCCATACCACACTGTTTCTGTAGCACAGAGACATATTGACCTTCTTCAAGAGTGAAGTGCTGACTTGCATTTTGTTGTGCATTGCTTGGAAGCTGTTTGCACTGGTTTTACAAGGCTCAGGTGAAGGGAGGCAAACTACAGTCAGATAACCTTGAAAGAGACAGCTGCAACTTCCTTATGTCTGTGCTACCTACAAGCCCATGGCTGGACTACATTCACCACTCTTCATTTTGAAAACGTTACTCTTCCAGTGGTCCTCAACAAATCTCACTTGTCTTCAGCATTTTTTTGGATGTGAGTCAAGGGGCAGGGGGCAAATAGAGGAGCTGAGGGGAAAGTGACAGCCCGTTGTCTGTGAGCCTCTGCTCTTCAGTGCCTTTGCTGAATCCATCCTCAGGGTTACTGAAACAAATCACCTTTATTTTGTTTTTTCGAAAGTAGAGACTTGTCAGGTAGAAATATCACCTGAACCAAGAGTTCATTCACACACTGAGCACTGCACAGCAGTTGGTATGTGAGCTGTCTGAGCCCAGTGCTGGAAGCTGAAAATGGGAAGTAACCCTCCACCTGTCAACAGTTCAGGCGGGGAGGATTCCAAATACGAGTATCTCCTGATACCTACTGCAAAGATGGAGAAGAAAACTGGGAAGGATCCATGGGTGGATCTGAAAGATGTTTTCTTGTGTTTTACAGAATTTTTTTAAATTAAAGTAAGTGTGCAATGAAGTCTACCCTGTGTTAGCTCTAATCTGATGGTGCATAATGTTTGGCAGTGCAGTCATGTTACAGGTACAGTCACAGGTCAGGTTGCATTAGTCATAAGAATCTCTATTCCAAGTCCAATTTAGCTACTCATTGGGAATAAAGAACTAAAAAACCTTCTCCATCCATAGCTACAATTTAAAATAAAAATGCCTGTTAAAGAGGAATGATATTGAATAAGAACTGTACTTTCACCATCCATATTCCTTCAGGGTCTTGAAAACATGCTGGTTTAACTGAATAATGCTGCTGTGGTTCAGTGTTTTTATCATCAGTCAGTGCTTTTAAGTGGTTAACCCGTGCATACCTGCTGGGCTTAAATTGCCTAATTCAGGATGCCAGGCAAGCTCAGACCATCATGGGTAAAATGTGTCTGTCTCTGTGAACCAAAGTGGAATCATCATGTTTTTGTTTTGTTGATTACCTCAGATAGGACTGGGTATCCTAAAATAAAATAGGTAATGTTCTTTCAGTTTCTGAAATGTAATGTTATGTTAAAATTATTTGCACAGGACATGGTCTGAGTGGTTTTGGAAGGTGGTGGTTCTCGCATTTGCAAAGTGCAAGATGTCCTGTCCTAGTGGAGAGCTACAGTAGTATAGAATCGAATAGGCAAGTCTGTTTTATTTGAAAGGAAAACCAAGTTTATCCACAGAAATACCACTGGGAGAGGTTCTCTAATGCTTCAGAGGCATCCCAAACCATGCATCAGGTACTACCTGCTATATTTGACTTTTCCTGCTTTATACCACCTGTCACTTGAATTGGGTGCTGAACCCTTGGCTAGATTTATGGGAATATTTTTCTACCTTTTATACAGCAACAATGTTGCTTTCCCTTGAGAAAATAACTTTCCCTTCAAACATTCACTCCTAAGAAGGATGCTTGAGGCGCTTAACACCTGCCTCATATTTGGAATGGCATTTATAGTACTCTGTTATTTTCTTTGGAGTGTGGAATTATTTTTTAAAAGGAAAAGGAGAAACTATAACTGTGACCACCTCTAGTTGCAATGCCTGAGAGGTGAAAAGTGCGTGCTAGTGTTTGATGGTATGCCAGAGGGAAGAGCTTCAGCCCAGAGGCATGTTGAGAAGCCAGAAGATAGTGCAAGGGAGAGCCCTTAACGAGAAGTGCGAAGTTCTACTTTCTTGGGAGAGTAACCCTGGTATCCACACAGATTGGGAACCAAGTGGCTGAGTAGCAATCCTGCTGTGAGGCATTGCAGGCTATGAGGGATGTTAGGCAGAATGTTGACCAACACGTGATCTAACTGTGAGTAAGATGAACGAAGTGCTGGGCCTAGCAGATTTCCAGGAAAAACACCCCTCTCCATTTGAGACTGGCAAGGCTTTGCCTGGCATGCTGTGTCTGGTTTTGGGTCTCTCTTAAAAAAGAAGGATGTTAAGATACTGGAGCAAGACCCACAGAGACCTGCTGGGATGGGTAGGGGCTGAGCACATGAATTGTGGGCAGAGTTTGAGAGGAATGGGTTTGTGTGCTCTGGTGAGGGCAAGCAAAGGACTAATCCAGTAACAACCCACAACTAGTTGAAGGGAGTAACAAAAATGACAGAGCCAAACACTTCCCAGTAATTGCAAGTGGTGGGTCAAGGGTACAGTGGCCAGAAGTGGCAGCTTGGAAGTTTCAGCTACTTAAGATGAGATTTGTCATTTGTTTGGTACTGCAGCTCTGTAATAGCGCTGTGATAGAACCAAACTGCAGTTTGGTACTGAGCTCTGGAGATGATGTATCTCTATTCTTGGACATTTTCAAGACTAAGGTAGACCAAACCATGGCTGAGCTGATCTAATGTTGGCAGTAGTCCTTGGAAAATGACATTGGCCTAGAGACCTGCAGAGTGCCAGCCAACACCTCTGCAGGCTGTGCAACCCCCAGCTCCCAGCCAGCCCCGTAATCCAAAGAGCTGTGGTGAAGTGGGGAGCAGTGTCACTGGGGTCATGCTCAGCTTGGTCCCAGAGCACTGAACTGCTCGAGGTGGGTCATGGATTGGGTTGGTAAAAGGTTGAAGGTTTGTGTTTATCTCTTGGCATTTCCTCCGTTTATTTGACGTGAGCCATGCTTGTTGTTGCCTCTGGGTGAGACTTCATTAAAAACCACTCAGCTAAAAATAGACTATACTGAACTAGAGTTCCTTGATTCATCTGAGAGTGTGCCCTGCTTACACTTCTTGCCATCAGCTTTCTTTTTGCTTTTAATTAAAATTGGATTTTATATTTAAATATTTTTTCTCTTCCCTTCTACCCCCCCCCAGATTTAATTTCTGTAGCAGAGGGCTGAGTTTTTTCTGGGCTTTCAAAAGCACAAAGTTATTAGTTGAAACATAGCATTTTCCACTGGCTATGATAAACTGTGGTTTCTGTTATTTAATCTCTAAAAGTTTTCTGGACTGCAGTGTTTCTTGAAACTTCCAAGAAACTGTATGGTTCAGCGATGGAGTTTACAGAATGCCTTAACTTCCTTTAGTGTGGCTGTGCTCAAGTATTTAATGGTGCTTGTGACCAGCAATTTCAGCTGAAGCAAAAATCAGTTTTTCTGGTAAGCCTGACTCGTTCTCAGTTGGTTAGACTACTAATGTACTGTAAGAAAAAGTTTATATTTAACAAAAATAAATAGGACCTTATTCTCTGCTTGGTTAAACTGCCACAGTGTGGTTGATTTCAGTGAGGTCATGAAGGTACAAATCACATCTTCCTTTAGGTCTTCTTAGTTCTGTGTTGCATGTTGGATGGCAGTGTGGGGAACAGATAAATATCTTTATTTTTGTAGAATAGTTGGTAGAGTCCATCAGACAGAACAACTTGCTGCATTGTTATTAATTGGATAAAAACTTGTTGAGAGAAATGCAGGTAAGTGCTAATAAGCAGAAATTTGGTATGGCTTAGGCCTGTTGTTTTCCATTAAGTTTTTATATTTTCTTAATAAATAATTTGTATTATTTGATATCTGGAAGAGTATTATTTGTCAGTTTCATTAAGTATTGGGAAGAAGTGGTAAGGAAGACAGAAGTTGTGAGGTCCATTGAATAGTAAGGAAGATAAAGATATATCTTAAAGAAACTTGGAAGGGTCAATAGGAGTAGGAATGAGAATGAAATTAATCATGGCAGAATCTAAGTGAATATGTCTGATAAAATAATTTGCACTGATGTTTGAAGGAATTGAATAATTTCAGAAGTGGTAAACAGGATAAATCAGATGGTCCATGTCTATAGCATGGTATGGCAATGGAAAGCACAAGCAGCAGTGCAGACAGGTTTTGTTGAATAATTCATTAGTTATTTATAATAATTGATTTGTTGACTAAATAATAATAAATAATCCCGTAATAAAGTGGTGACAACTTCTCCTTTACGTGCCTTTAAAATAAGATCTGTCAAATCTGGTGCTGAACCCTCTAATACCACTGGGGTTTCATATACTGCATGTAAAATTATGGGAGAGGAACTGGAGGGTAAGAAAAAGCATTGTGGTAGTTGTGAGCAGCATAGTTTAAGAATCTGGTAGAATATGGCAGAGGAAAACGAGTATGATAACATGACGGGTAAACTTAGAGAAGAGGGAAAGGAATTCTTTAGGCGTAAATAAATGAGTTCTAGAAAGGATGAGTTATTGGGGAAAAAAAAATCTCCTTTTCATCTGCAGAAGTCTTGATGGTGCCATCATGGTAAAATGAAGCTGGATGACTGCGAGGTAAAGTGTATTTAACAATTCTGCAGCGTCTGGGAAATCACTCAGGGTAAATTAGTTTGTGCAAAGTGAGTTCAATGGCAAAGTTCAAAATGAAGGCGATAGTTAAGCCTCAGAGAAGAGTAAACAAATGTAAGATGTGTACCTTGCCTTCTACACGTAAGAATTAGTTCCAAATTGAGTCTTTGTTTCTGACTTTTGACTTGAGGGCACTGGGTCTTGCCTTTCCATGAAGAGGCAAAAATAATTGCAGATCATTTTCCAGTCTGGAACACTGTGACCTACCTTGTATAGATTTGGTGACTTAAAATAACTCCCAGCTGATTACGTGCCCTTTAGTGCTGTCCCAGTCTGAGAACACTTCTTGGTCTCCACAAACTCCGAAGAGGTACTTGGTGGTGCATTAAAAACATCACGTTAGCACTTGGCATTTATCCTGAGTTCTCATGAATTTTCATGCACTGAAAAATGTCTAGGAGGTGTCAGTCTACTACAAGTATAAATATTTTCTACTGAAACCAGATGATGTGTTACAGCTTTGCTTCACATAAACTCTTCCTCTATATTCTCTACGTAGTGTGATTCAGAATGAGAGTGAAAGGAGCAAAGAGAATTAACCACCTATTCTTTATGGTTTCTGTATTTAATCTTGCAGTTTATAATATTAATTATTAAGTTTTTTGCACATACAGAAGGTTCAGAATACTACATTTTTTTTCTCTGTCAGACAAAAAGTGTATGTAAGAAGCTTGAAGTTTAGAGTCATAATTTAGGCACTATATAAAAATTATTTCATTTCACATGTTGGACTTTGCCTTATGCCTATGAGATTTTTGTATTACTATCTTTTATTTGTCCACCCAACTTTTCAAAAATTGTTTTGTCATTTCATTCAGCATTTGTCATTTTCATTTCAGCACATTCCACAGTCTTTCCTATTCAGGGAGCCAGATCTGTGTCCGACTGAATTCTGTGTGAGGCACTGACTGACTCCAGCAGAATCCAACTTAAAGAATGGAGGCAATCTCAGGACCTCCATCAGCACAAATAACATTCCCCTGCCGAAACAGTTGCATTGGCACTCTGGAGCTGATTGCTCGAGGAAGAAGTGCTCTCAGGTGCCTTGGACTGCAGGAGAACAGTTTAAGATAATCAATTACAGAATTGCAATTGGATTCAGAAGGATCTCTGGTGATTATGTAGGTGAGCTGAAAGCAGGTCCTACTAGATGAGGTTGTTTCTATGCTTGTCCAGTCAAATTTTAAGTATCTTCAAAGATGGAGCTCAGTCTGTGTCTGGGCCTCTTTCTATGGTTGACCATTCTCCAACAAATTAATTTGTCTTTATTCTGTAAATACATGACTCCAAAAAGAATGGTGCAGAGGAAAAGCTTGGTCTGAGGCACCTGAAAATCTAATGAAAACAGAATGACTTTCTTGCTCATATCGTTCCCTGCTATAAACCAGTAGTAACAAGCTGTATATGAAGCAGTGGGAAATATCACAATATTCACAATATCTTAACTAATTGTTTGCTGCAAAATGGTCTTTTTGTTCCATCACCATTTATCTGGATGAAAGAGTTGAGAAAAGGCCTTGGATTATTTTTACAATCAATATATTTTTTTCCCATCCATTCTACAGAATCACATAGTGGTTAAGAGAGGGGGAGAAAGCTCTTGCAACTTGCACCTGTTGAGACAGAATCAGCAAAAGCAAAGTATTCTCCACACTGTTAGAACCTTCCCCATGATTATGGGCAAATCACTTGAATTTGATGTCTTAGTCTTTTTGTGGATGTCACACTGCTTGCCGTTCGTTTGAAGTAGTTGTTGATGTCTTTATATCTACTGAAGTAAAAAACAAACTGTGGATCCTCTAATCTGATCTCCTGTATATCCTATCTTGAAGAATTTCATCGAAAAGCTCATGCTTCTGTAAGTTAGCTGTGAAGTGCCTTAGGCAACATGGTGGGAGGCCTTCTAGGTGTTTTGCATGTGCAGTTCTTCAGTGGCCCATGAAACAGGGCTGCCAGATCTCGTGTTCTCAGTCACTTGCATTTTTTATTGTTCTTGTTCAGCCGTTCCAGCAAATCACTTTCTCTTTCCTTTGCAGACTCTTGGGCAAATCCTGAACTCTCTGGCTTTCTCTTACATCTCCACTTTACATTAAATGACCTTTCTTTTCACACAGCTTTAAAAAGATCTTTTTGCAAACCGGTGTAATTATATTAAGCCTGATTAACAGTATCTTCAGCTGGTGGAATTACTGGGTTTTTAGTCTCGTGTATATGACTTCATTAGCATTCACCGTTTTGTCTGCACTGTGTTAAGCCTGCATTATCATGGAGAAGGATCCAGTGTTGATTTTATGTGTGATCCTGTACAGCATAAAATGTTCCTGGTGAGATGGAGCCTTGAAACCCACAGCCAGAACTGAGCTGGAAAAACTGATGATGAACCTTATCAATACTGAAAAACAGTGCTTAGGGGCCAGGATTTTTGCTAGCTGATGAGAAGGGGAAAATGAACCATGTGAGTAGAAAAAATGAAGAATCTTAATTAAAGCCCAATAACAAAAACAAGCAGGCAAAAATCATTGAGCTGTTATCTCTGATCTGTATATATGCTTTCTCTTTATTTTATTTCTAGGATTTCCCTACTGCCCTTACTCTTCTGCAAGATTTATTTTTTTCCTGAGATTTGCATTTAGAATTAAAATTTTCCTTCCTTCTCCCATGTGCATGCAGGAAAGAAAACATTTTTATTGCTATAGCTGGTGATATCTGCTCATCAGTAGGATGTGAAAGGCCTTTCATATTTGGTTTGCTATTTTTTGTTTCCCCTGCTACCTCTTCTCTACGGATGTCAGACTTTCAGCTGCCAGAGTGAGCTGGTGGAAGAGATTCTGCTTCAGGGAATTGTGACGTGGATTAGGATTTAATTCTGCATGCTAAAAACTGACTATTCTGCAACCCTGGAAAAAATCACTCCAGGTCATTTCTAGTGCTGGAGTCCCTTCCCTTCTCTACTGCCAAGAGTAGCACTGGAGGAGATGGCATAGCTGATATTCTCCAACTCATAGAGGGTTTTGAAATTGTATTTCTGTTCTGGAAAACAGCTGTGTAAAAGGTACACAACTGTACTTTTTGGACTGTTTTGCTTGTGGCATCAGAATTTGAGGTGCTGAATACAAAGAGATTCTTTTCTTGTCCATCTGAGAAGACTAATGTAACAAAATGACAGTGTTGTCCTCATGGAATTTTCTTATAGTACTTGTAGTATTTCCTATTTTTCATAAAATCCCAACTTTTACAACCATGTTAATATTTCAGAATATTAGGTTTTATTTTTTTCTGTGAGCACATTTTAAACTTTGTTTTCTAGAGGAAAAAGTGTCACTCAAATGTCACACTTTCAAGAGTCTCTCAAAAGTTCTGGAATGTTCAGACTTCCAACATTCAACAAAAGAAATACATCCTGCATTTTAATCTAGCCTCACAGTTTCAGAAGTTTGATTCCTGATTTCTCTATGTATAAGATAAAAAGTATTTAATTGAACTGGATTTTATTCCTTTTGTATCTACATCAGACTAGAAATCTAGTGAGTTGAATCAACCACAGTCAACTGTAAATCAGAAGAGACTGTGAGAGGTGCTGAGGTTGCCCAAACGTCATTTTAGGTGTAATGGGAAGTTGTCAGAGCTGTCTTGTTATCACTTTAGGTCAGCTACATGACTGATAATGTGAAGGATGATTGGAAGGTGCTGTATATTCTAAAACCTTCAAAGAGAAAATGTCCAATCTTCTAGAATAAATTACCAACTGTTCTCTTGATTAAGAGAAGTTGAGACAAGTGGGGGTAATGTTGTGTCACTTTTGTGGCATATTTCTTGACACAGTGGCGGGATAACAAATCCCCATGGTCAGTTCCATCTTCAGCTGTAACCTCCTCCAGGAAGGGTAATGGTTGGAGTCAGGAGACAATAAATTCAAGGAAACACTTAGCTGACACTGAACTTTACCATGAATAAATATTTTAAGCAGAGGACCTTGGTCTGAAGTGAAGTGACCAGGTGCTTTGCTGTGTGTTTATGTACACTGGTTTTATCTTTCTGTAGCCACCTTGCATATAGTAATTCTTGGCCTGCTTATTTTCTTCTACTATGTGATCCCTAGCTTAGACTAAACTGTTTCAGAGGTTTGTTTGATCTCCACTACAGTGGTTGGGATCCCTGAAAGTCATTAGGACAAATTCATCTCTCGGATTACCCGCATGCCTTGTTGCTTTTGTCCTGCCTTGACTAACAAGTTTTGACAAGTAAATTATCAGATCAATAGCCCTTGTCAGACAAGGCTGATGGAGAAAACGGGAAGCAGCTTCAAAGCACAAATGGTTTATTGTCTCAAGAAACATAGCAGATCTTCAGGGATGTTGAACCCAATTATCCATATCCTCCTTGGATAATGCTAAGCTGTTTCAAGCTAATTACCCAGAGTTTACACCAATCTGGATATGAATTTCATCTAGTCCTAATGAACTTTTATTCTTTGCTGTGCTCATCTCAACTGAAGTGAATTTCACTTTTGAGTTAATGTTGGTTTTGTTTTAATTACATCACAGCAGACTAATTGGATGGCTCGGGACTAGATGCTTAATAACTTCATATTGCATATTATTAGTGCTGTCATTTAATATTAGAATATGAAAGAAAGTTATTACTAAGTACAGAGGTTTTGGATCTTATTCTTCCAGGAGAAGCATCCTGGATTTTTCCACTCCTTGGTTTGGTCTCCTTTGACTTAGTGGCTGATAGAGCTCTTAGTAAGGTATATGAAAAGATTCTCATTGATTTGAACGAAGCTTTTATAGATGTTGATTTAGGTCTCAATTTAGCAGGTGAATAAATAAGTTTTCCTATCAACAAAACTTAAGTACATGTTCAAAAAAAAGCACTGAAACATGAATCAAGACTTAAAAGGGTAATTTATTCAGAAATGCTTACCTTCCAGCTTACCAGAAGAAAATAAATCATTTTAAGGGTGGGCTAACCTTTCTCTTTTAACTTTTACCTTATAGTCATGACTGATTTATCTTTCACATTTTTGCTTTGGGAAATTAGGGAGAAACCTCAAAACTTATTTCCAGTTTGTCTACTACTTCATTCACCAACAGCTTATGTTTTTCAAGTCTGCTTCTCTTCTCTCTTAGTTTTTTTAATGTCAATTGAGTGGCATTTGATCTGTCTAAACTGAGTGGGAGTCTTACTGCTTAATTCACTAATTAAGAGATTTGTACCCACCAACTTCAGAGAGATGGCTCGTGTTCTACAGCTTGATGTGAGACCAGAATCAGGTCTTCGGGCTACTGGGCCTCCATTTGACCTCAGTCTTGCATTTAGCAAAGCCCTGACAGTGAAGTTTACCTTTGAGAACTACCACAGAAGTCAGTGGGACTGTTCATCTCCATCAAATCCGCACAGACATGTTTTTAAATATAGTATTGTCTTTACAGAACAGAGCTATATTCAGAGCCTGATTTTTGCATCTTCCACATAATTTCATGTCTTCTAATGATATTCCAGTGTTTACTGCCTCTGCCAAAGCACATAATTATGTTCCTAACTGTTCCAGTTGCTACTTCAGCATCTCTGTGCAAAATGCAGATGGTCTCAGGAAAGGAAGCAAATGAGAAAACCAAGAGTTGCACATCAGTATGCTCTCATCTTTGTTTCTTTAAATTTTAGGTGGAACTTGAATGGTTTAAATGGAATTTCTTAAACCCTATATATTTGTTATTCTGTTTAAACTTGCTTAGGTTTTGGAATGACTGCGTTACTAGCAGTCATTAAGATATTCCTGGAAAAAAAATAGAAGTTTTGAAAAAAATTACTGCTTTGCTTTCTGCACATTTATTAGTCTAAGATAATAAAACCTAATGGGTCAGTTATGATTTTTGTGATGCACTAGATCAGCACAGTGCAATTTATGTAGAGTTCTGGAAATAGACTGTATTTTGAAAAAAATGTATTCTCATCTGGAGGAAAAAAGGTAATGTTTCATATTAAGTTCATTTGAACTTAATAACATTTCTCTTAAGTTCCCATCTGCAGCTCAAAACTTACAGTGCATGTTGAGACATGAAAATACAGTTAAGTGGAACTTCAAATCCTCCATACTTCTCAGCTTGATGGAATTTACATTTTGCTAAGGCTGTTCACAAGCTCATGTTGCAGGTTATTTAACTTAGGGTGATGAGCAAAGGCTCAACTTATTTGGGGAGTCACACATGCCAGTCTCTAGCTAGAAAACAATGAGACTTTAAACAGATCTGAATGCTTTTGTTCTCGTCTTATTTTGTTAAGTCTAAAGTCTATTTTAGCTGTTCTTTGAAACCATCAACTGTGAGTAATTTTTGTTGTTAGCAGAGACTCTGCTGTTACCCATGGTTCCAGCAGCTGGAACTGTAAGGGAAACACTAAACAGATTGCAGATAATAATCTGAGTTTTTGATAACCTGATGGAAGTTAATAATGCTGATAAGATGCAAGTCTTATAAATTATTAGAAACAGTGGACTTTGTAGTTTAACACAGAGTGCTATGCCAGCCCTACATCATCTGGGGATTTCTTTTCACTGGAGTGACTTTATTACATATGACTCTGTTGCTGTTACATGGTTTTCTGCTAGCCATGTCATCTGTACCTAAGAGAAAATCTGAATCTGTATTTCTAGACTTGAAATTATTGTTGTTTGGATGCAGTACCACAATGGGAATGTGAATAAAACATCATGCAGACCCCTGCCTTTTCAAGTTTAGGTGCAATTAGAGTAAGGAAGATTTGCATGTAGTGCCCCAGAGCTGTGACTGAATAGCAGACAGCTGTTTAAATCTTCTGAAAAAAAAATTTCAAAAAATCTCACAGGCATACGTTAACTAGTTTAAATGAGATAAAATGCTGCACTGCAGAGTTTTTTCAAATAGGAGGAAATATGAAATACTGAAATGTAATAATACATCTCCAGAATGTTCTCTCAGAGATTCTTGGCAGGTAATGCACTGAATAAAATGCAAATAAATCTGGTTTTAATAGTAATCAATAGATTATTGTGTTGGTGTAGAAGAGATTTACTGTTTGGATCACACATGGTGATTCTGCAGTACGTACCCATTGCTCTTCTTCTGCAAAGTCCCATTTCAGTGGGAAGCCACAAGGTGTGCACACAAATGCATACTGAAGTCACACCCAACACACAGCTCAACAAACAGATATCTTGTAAACAGTGTTTTTTACCAGTGTCTCCTCGATTGTAGCTAATGCTGGAAAATCCTTGCTTTTTGAAATGATCCAAATTACTGAACATTTATCCCAGCCCCTTTATGAAAGCAGCATTGACTGTGAGCTGCTGTGGAAAGACTGTTGTGCCAAGCAGGTTGCCAGACAGAGGCTGTGCCCCACATGAGGTGTCAGGAAGGCCAGGAGGTTGTGCTTGTGTGTGTGACCTGAGAGAGCCAGTGCTGGGAACATGCAGTTGGCAGAGATCTGAACACATTTCCCTGCATTTTCATTTTGTAGGTCAGGTCTTTGGTGAAGGTAGGAGAAGAGCGAGTTTGGTTAGCATTCATGTGTATGCAGCTGTATGGCTGCTCAGGAAGGATGAAAGAGGAATTAGCAGAAGATAAATAATTAGAGTGATGGGTGAAATTCTATATCCAACCAAGCACAGGAAATGTATAACAATCAAATATTGAGCCCTAGTTTTAATTTGCTGAGTCCCCAGGCCAGTTATTTTTAACCACAAAATATTATTAATGTCACCACATTAATATTAAAAAACCACAGCTAGTTTTTTACAAGATAGACAATATTAGAAATTACTCTTTGTGGCACATTATAGCATGAGTAATAGTGAAGCCTCTAAGACTTTTTTTAACATGTCTTTCAAAGCATAATGGGAGCAAGAGTAATTTTCCAAGAAATTGTATATTCACTGCTGTTACTTTATGCTTCTTTCAACTCTTATTACTACTGAATTGGGGAAGATCAAGGCCGTTCTCTACCTTTTTTTCTTTTTACCTTGTAAAGCAGCAGGAGCTATAAAATATGTGCGCTAGTATGAAAAAACACCCCAATGTTTAAAACGGCCAGCAAGAGATCATAAACTGGAGTGCAAGTTTTGTATTTCTGAGAAAGCTGCTATTGTAAATTAAGTCAGGTTTATTTATGAGACTTATTAATATGAAATATAGAATAGGTTGGTGTACTGTGGTTTCCACAGACGGCTACTCTCTTAAGAGACAGGGTAATTATGGTCATAAATATTGTGTGTAATCCTGATGGTTAGAAAGGGGAGGAAAGGTTAGAAAGGAAAGGCTGTGAAAGGATTTTGAGGGGGTGTGCTGTTGCCAGCAGGGGTTTAACACTGTTTGGAAACCTGATTAGAAGTATGAATGCAAAAAAATCTGCATTGCCAGCAAATCATTGTTACAGACTTCTTCTTGCTAAGTAAGTAAGGGGGAGAAAATGATGTTTGAAATGGGTCTGCCTCAAATGAAGGCAAAGTAGAAATCGTGTTATTCTTTAGAGGTTCTGAGGGGAAACTGCCAGAACCCTCACAGGGATCACCCGGTGGGAGCCTGAGGCGCAATGTGGGCTCCTTGAGGGGTGCCACAGCAAGCCCGGGGTGAAGCCTCGTGCCCTGCAAATGTAATACAACTTTCAGAAGAAGTTTGTTCAGACCTGGCTGAAGGCAGCAAGGAGAATTAGTGGGCCTCTAATCCAGTAACTTCAATTCTGGTCCTGCTGCTGCACTTCTTGCCTGCTCTAAACAGGCCACTCTCAATGTGTGTGCAAAACATGGAGGGAAGCTTTTGAAATAACTCCCTGTCACATGCTGTATATACCTTTCAGAACAAAGCTGCTGGCATTTTGGTGGGCACAGGGCACCAGGAGGCCCTGATGGCCCTGCCCAGCCACACAGCCTCATTTCCCAGCCCTCTGCTGCAGTGGGAGCACCAGAAACCACCTTTGCTGTGCTCAGTGAATGTCATACTCGAGAAACAGGTGAGAATGAAGCTTGGCAGGAGTTCCTGTCTGTGGGTGCATATATATATTTGTATCCCTGAAGCTGTGACCTTTCAGTGATCTCCAGGTATGGGAGATAGCTGTTGTGTCTAGGTGTTGCCTCAGGTACCTGTCAGCAATCAGTGTCGCTGTTACAGCATCAGAAGTGCTCATTGCTGAAAGCCTCCCTCTGTGGCTGTCACGTTGTTTACCTCTACTGCCTGCTACACAACAACAGCACAGATGTTTTCAGGAGATGCGTTTTGCCAAGTGTTTGTCAGAAAAGACCATGTACTAGGGAGGAAGTGGGGGCAGCAAATTCATCAGAATAAAGCAATGCAGGAGAAAGGGCATTGTAAAATACAAGTCTTTCTGTGAGAATGCAGTCACACAGAAGGTGCTCTAAGTTTGACTTGTATAAAGGAAAAAAAAAGGGGAAATCTTAACAGCCCTTGTAGTTCCCTTCAGTAATGCTGCCTCTTCCAGAAGGAGGTTGTTTTATCCCTTGTTCTGATGGTGGGATGGCTTTGGTAAAGTTGAACCATGATGGTCTGATGGTCCCCGTGTGCTTTATCCTCGGATTAGTTCTGCTTTTGGATGGGTATTTATTTGGCAGCAAGTAAATGCTCCATACAGTATGACTTATTTACACAGTATGTTACTTAAAAACTACCAAATAACCTTCAGGGAATAACAGAGACTTGTTGCTGCTTTGGACTCAGGATTTAGTTTGAACTGGTAACCTGCACGTGAGTGGCTCCTGTGTTTATCCGCCTTTTTTCAAAAAAGGTAGGGAGAGCAAGAGCCACTGTGGGCTCTTGCTGATTGACTACCTCCAGTATCAGTTTGTTGCCTCTCCAGTCCTCTCATTGCCCATGCAATACCATTTTGTGTTACATGTTTTCTCTCAATGGGAACATTGGTCAGTGTGGCACATCTAGGTCATGATACATGAGGAAATGGAGATAGGGGAGCAGTACTATTTCTTGAGGTGCTTCCTGAGCACGGCCTCTCAGCAGAAACATGCAGTGAGGAACCTGCCACACAGCCATTAAAATCCCAAAGGGGAAACTTCTTCAGTCAGAAGAAAAATCCTCCCTAACCTGCTGAGTGTGTCACAGGTTGATTATGGCACTGTCCCTCGATGAGGCAAACGTGTACAAAAGTGCAAACCTTAGCACAATAAATACTTCAGGGCATAATCTGATTAACAGCTGGGATCAAGCTGAGCTTTCTCACACGTGTTGGTATTACAAAGGGCTGTTTGACTTGAGAGAGTGGAACAGCGGCTGACTCAACACGCTGACAGTGATGTGGGTGGGATAGAGATGCAGGAATAAGGATGACTGAAGCTCATACACCTAATAGATGAAGGAAGAAAGCTGGGTTAGTGGTTGTGGCAGTCATGATGGGGTGATCTTGTTGGCTTTTTGCTCTGGCAGTCATTATAGACGTTAGCAAGGGAATTCTTGGAAAGAGGGGATGGGTAGCAGGTGCAAGGCCTGATTGATTAGCCTGAGCTTGCCTTGTGTTCTGCCAAATACACAAAACAATGGCAAAGTCTGTTCAAATTGCAGAGTTTGCCTATATGTTATACAGGTAGCATATCCACATGGAAATGAATGGGCCTGGAGTGCCCCTGTGATGGTATTTGTGGAATGGACTATGATGCCATCAGTTATCTTTGATCCTTTTCACCTCCCTTTTCTCTTCCTACCAAGGGGAGATTAAAATGCCACATCACTTCCAAAGCCACCCAGGATAGCAATTTCAAGGTGAGGCATGACTTCCTGAGGATTGAAAGCTTTATAGGATGTGGGACTAAACATTACAAAACTGAAAGTTAGATGAGCATCTAAATACCAGATATCCAGGCTTCACTGGAGGCACTCATATTTCAGAAAACTGAGACTTCTATGAAGAAAAAAAAAACATAGAAGAAGGGCAAATTACTCTCCTTACACACCACTTAGTTTTGCCTTTGAAATTAGAGGAGGGAATTAGCTGTGATTATAGCTAGGCAAAATTTGAAGTTTCCATCACAGTGGGAATGCCTGCATTTCAATATTTGAGTTTGTTCCAGGTTGGTACTAAAACGTGAAATAGGACATTTTAACTTAGTGAGAATTCCAAAACACTCCATTTGATTTTTCTTTAATTAAAATAAAATACTTTAACACTTTTCAGGTTGAAAGTGCTTAATTTCTATTATTGTTTGGCTCTGCAATATTTCATTTTGACCCTGTTTAGTATTTCAGCTACATACAAGATGAGGATTGTAGTTAAGACACATGATGTACTTTTCATTCTCCCTTTTGGGTTGGCCTGCTTTTCTGGACTGCATCTCCAGGGATTATTCAAAATTATGCAGTTTCTATAATATATCATGCAGATCCCTCGGAGGAAGATCTGCATTGCATTATAGGAAATGTAATAGTCTGAGCCATTCAGTTTATGTTAGAAAATGTGGGCCCATACCTCAATTCACAAAAATCAACATGCTGTTAGGAAAATGCAGTTTAGTGATTTTCTTAATACAAGTTCAAGGAAACATTTTTGGTTAGATCACACTAAAAATAAAGCTACAAACACCTTTTGGGGTAAGGGACTCTGGATCAGGTATTTTGTCTGAAATTTCATTTGATGGCAGTAGTAATAATAGTTAATGGTTTTCAGTGGGAAATACTGGGCTTGGGAAGTTGCATATTTGATTAGCAAACTCTAGTATTCCCAAAATTTGTATTTCTAGAAGTTTTGCTCACTGACTGAATGCATAAACCCAGAGGTCTTCCCTCTGCTGATGACTGTACAAATATACCAGTCTGACACTATGAAATTTTGCCAGAGAGATTCTCTAAGTGCTATCAGCTTGCCATTGCCTTCCAAGATGTGCAGGTCACTCAGATTCAATAAGTGTTTGGTTTACAACTGTCAAACCAAGGAAGAAGAAATTTAAAATAACCTGCTGAATAGGGTGCAGGGATAGTGAGGGTAGTGCTAACCTGGACTGGTCAAGGTTTTAAAGTAGTAAGTGCCTATGAGATTGGTTAGGGAGAAGTGTGGAGAAAACATCTGGCATCTGATTAGCTATCTGGTATTATCTAGTTCATGTTAGCCTTGTTAAGCAGCTTATCTTAGTTATTAGTGTAGTCAATCCAATGAATGTACAATGGGAAGCATTTGGGAATTTCTTCAGAATTTTTTCACTTCTTTGTACTATTTTTTTTTTTTTTTAATTCTTTTGTTTTGCCTGTGAGTTGTCTTTAAACAAGGCACTGGCCAACAGACACAGGGGATGGTGGATAAAATAATCCTAACAGCTTTTCAGAGTGGTGTAAGTAATTGGGATGAGGTTTCCCTTAACTAACTGCAGTCCAGTATTCTTTGTTTCAAGTTGTCTTTGAGTGTTGTGCTGAGACCAGTTTTCAGATGAGATTAAAGAGGGCTTTAATTTGAAATGAAATGTGGTTGTCATTGCCTGTGTTGGCAGAGGATTTCCTTGTCATTGAGTTTTTTCTGTCTGTTAAAAGCATAAGTCTGAGGCATTTCTTTCCATCACCATTGTCGCAGATATGCTTGTACTTGTATGTGGTTACTTTTTCTGAAGGTTATACAAGGTCACTGTTCTCACAAGACAAACAAAAAACCTACTGCTTCCCTCTCTATGAGGGATGCTTTGCAAGCTTCCTTATGTTAGGATAATAATAGGAAACAATAGTCTGTTAATGCAGACTTTGCCATATTGAATTAGCTCATTGCCTCCTGTGGCGTATTAGCACAGTGCCTGCAACAGCGATGGAGCTGGATCAAGGTGACCCACAGCTCCTTTCAGTAATTTATCTAATCAACTGTGCAGTAATTTACTTAAGGTTGAAAAGGCAGAGGAGTTACTTCATAACCTTTGTATCTGCCAGTTCATACTCCAAAGTGTGATTTTATTTTTTTTTTACTACCTGTTTTATGTGAAGTTGCATAATGATAACACTGGGTCCTTCTTAAAATTCATGCCTTGCACCAGTCTTTAACAAATTCTAGCAATTTTGTATTCCATGAACTCCCTCCATGTTGCCTTAAGAAGTCTGCCTTTGTATTGATTTGTAATTCACTGTCCTTTAGCTTTATTGATGAACCTAAATTTTTCAAAATATAGAAATGCAGATTATACCATCCAAGCATACATAAACCTTACAGCAGTGCCTGAGAGCACTCTTGTGTCAAATTTATTCTAACACAATAAACAAGTGTAACTCTGGTGACTACAAAGGCTGGGCCTGGCAATTGCATTAAAGTCATCTTAATGTATGGAAGTGTTCTGAATAAAAGCCCTATTTAACTATTTCTTCACCTTCGAATTAGCAAAGTAATAATTTTCCAGATTTCATTAAGATCCTAGATGCCACCACTTGTACAAGTGTCATTAATCACCTAGTGTAGTAGCTACCTGGGCAAATTTCGAGACTCAGTTTATTAAAATAAGGGCAGTTCATGGATGAAATAAAAAGTTGGTGTAATGATGAAAAGCAATGTTTTATACTTAATGAAGTATTTTGTACTTAATAGCCTACTTCATACCTTACACTTACCAAAACCTATAGTCTAGGCACATCTCAAGTTGCATCTGGCAGGGGTTCTGTGAGCACCCCCACCGGAGAAGTCCAACACCACCCGATGCTGGTGGTGCCTCACCCAAGGACTGAGGGGCCACAGCTCCTGCCTAGGCTGCTGAAGTTCAGTTCTCTTCTGAATCTCATGGGCTTTGGGTGTGCCAGTCCCTGTGCAGTGGTGTACTGTATTTAATGAGAAAGGGCTGTTAGAAACTCATCTTTAGGGTGATAGGGTGCTCGTTGCTTCTCTGCAACTTCAAGACTCTTATTCTTAATAATTTTTCAGCTGCACTTAACATTTCTCATTGGTAAGGTTGTGTCCTTTCTACTTGGCATCTAGTCCCATTGTGAAGTGGGTGCGTGTCACAGTGAGTAGGTGAGCAACAAATGGCAAGTGAACTCAGCAAGTGCCTAAGAACCAGTGTCCTTTAGGACTGACTGTGTGTTAGGTAACAGGATTCACCACGTGTGCACACTTGGGAAAATGTATTCCTCACAGTGCAGAGGACCAGCGCTGTATGTTTATCTGTTCTCTCCTCCCAATCATAAAAACCTAGTAATGAGATAAAATAGTCTAATTTGGACACAACACACATTGCCTTGCAAGAAGTTATGGGTACTGTCCAAGTACACTGCACCAGCTGAGAAGGAAAGAACAGGCTCCTGGCAATAGTTTATCTTGTAAGGAGTCATGTACACTTGCAGAGACGGCAAAGCAAAACTGCGTGGATTCCAAGATCTGGTGTTCTCTCAGAAGTACCGCTCTTAAAAGTTGTTGTTCAGAGTTCTTCAAGAGCACAGAGAGTCCCTTTCTGATGCAGATCTGCCCAGTCAGGTCCTTGATTTCCTGACAGACAGGATATAAGTGAGGTTCTGCCCCCTTACTCAGTTCATCATAATAAAAATGATCAGCTACTCTAGACAGAAACAGAAGTTAGCCAGCGAAGAATAATCACTGCCCAAGCTTTTATAAAGCCATTCTACTTACTCAGAATGTTTAAGAGTGTTATTGTGCCTCTTTAATCTCTCGTTACCCCCTGTCCAAACAGGGAATGTCTGTGCACTTGTGTGTAAATATAGATGATGGGGCACTTAAAAACAAGTGGTAGGAGAGAGGAGAGTGTGCATCTTGGTTCTGTGTTGCTGAAGAGGGCTGAGTCACTTGGGGCTTGCCAAGTGCTGTGTTAACCACAGCTCCTGGCTTTTCATTACCTTTGTGCCCTCTAGTGTATTCATATTAAGTGAGAACGGGAAACAAAGTAGGTAAGGAAAAGAATGCCTTTTTACAAAGTGTGTCTCTGCCTTCTGGCTGTATTTCCCACAACCTTGCCACTCAAATGTTTCATTAATATGAAAGCTTTTGCTTTATAATTGTTGAGAGGGTGCAGACAGCTGCCATAACCACAAGGAACCGTGCCTGGGCAGTTGTTCTACGTGTCCATTTCTGAGTTGCTCAGAGGCACCAGGCGGTCTCTGACGTTGATGTAGTGTGGTGCATCCCTTAACACCTTCATTTTCACTTCAGACACGCTCCCACTCTCCCATTATGGCTGGCTCCAGCAGTTTTTGTTATGATCAGCATTAGCACCTCATTTCCTCCTGCCCTCTCTACCTCCCTTCAAAGCTACATAAAATCCATCTCATGTCTGGTACCTGACAGATATTTCTGGGCACCTTGAAGCACTTTGTTGTGAGAGGAAAGCAAGGCTCAGGTGTGTCTGCCTCTGTAAACCAGCTAAGGGCAGCATTAACTCCATTTAAAACCTGTGAATCTGGTATCCCTCTCTCCCTCCTTCCAATTCTCTGTCTTCTTCAGTCACTTCTTCCTTTTCTCTTATTGCTGATGGTTTTTACCTTGCTTATGGAGCCTCTTAAGAGGTTTCTCCTTTATGCAGTCAACAGGTGGCTCAGTCTTTGCTGCAGAACTTTCTAGTACTCTTCCTGCACATCTATCTCAGCTTATTCCCTTCCTGCTGTTCCAAAAACCTCTGTATTATTACTGTAATTACTTATTTTTATGGTGTTAGTGCCTGGAGATGTGCAGATAGTGTCTCATCAGGCCACAAATGTTAGCAAATGTGGGCTTGTAGAGTAGGTGTTTATTTCCACCCAAAGAGGCTTGCAGGGTGATATATATTAAGACTCATTTTCTAATATCTTAGCCTACGAAGTTGCTTTTTACCTAGGATGTGCTTCCTTTTGCTCACTGTAAGACCCATCAGGAACAATAAGGGTCATATATTTATGGTGGCCTTAGTTATTCTCTCCTACAACACACAAGTGTAGATAGCAAGTAAAATTCCCATCAGTGGCTTTATCCTCTTGTGTCAGATGCTGTTGATAGGTTAATTTTCTGCTGAGACAAGACAGTATGCCAGGTCCAGAGATGGGACAGGTGTGAAAGCAAAGAGGGGGGAATAGTCATGGAGCCTATACCCTGTTCTTTTAACGTACTTCCTCCATATGGGAGAGGAGGTAGCAAATACACACATGAATGGAGAGAAGGAAGCAAGCAGGCTGACATAAAAGATTAAATAATATGAGAAAACGATGCCTGGACTTCTGCTTTTACTGTCAGCATGTTGACTTCACTGCTGTTCAGGGTAGTGACTGACTGGCTTCCATCCGTAGTCAGGATCACTCAAAGGGAGGAGCCTCCAGCAGCCAATTTAGAACAGTAAATCAAAGTATGTTTGGAGACTTGAAATTTACTATTGCCTGCTCTTAGGTGTGTCTGGTCAAAAGTAAAATATGTCCATGGTCAAGAGACGTGGTTTAGTGTAAAGAAGAGTGAGAAAATTTCCACGCTTCAGTTATATCCCAGTATTTTAGCTACCTTGCATGGGAGACAATGTGGCTTTCTCTTAGGCTGTTGTTTTAGATCCACCCTTGTCAACTCATCTCATGAAAATGAAAAGTGTGCAGCTCTTACAGAACACCAGTAACATTTGGACACCTGGTTCTCTTCATCGACCTTTGAAATCTCTGCCGATTGCAAAGGCATTTTGCCGAGTCTTCACGTCATGCTGTGAAGGGTGTTTCAACAATTAATGTCCCTTTGTGGATTTTGGTTGGTGGTTTTATTTGTGTAGATTCAGATAATTTTGCAGTGTGTGAGCTACGTTTGCTGTAAACTGAACTTCAGAATTAGGATAGCTTTCAGGGGAGCAGATTGGGTGCATGCCCTTCTATGCATGACCTTTTAAAAAGCAACCAAGCGTCCAACCCACCCTCCTAGTGCCACACATGAATTATGAAGAATATATTTTTTCAATTCTTTAATGCTGAAAACTCATTTGTCTTCTCTGTCCTTAAGCAGACCTACCGAAAAAGAGATATAACTTAAGTAATTTACTTTGCAGAATGAGGCACTGGCAATTTACTTGATTAATGATGTGTACCAGCTTTTGCTCTGAATTTGAAATCCCACAAAAATCATTTGACCTCTTTTTACAATTAGCTCTATAGTGACAAAGGAAGCCAAGCCAAAAAAAATGTGTTCAGGGTTTCTGAGAGTGCCAAGGGTTTCAAGGAAGCTTCCTATTTCTGCTCAAGATAGCCGATGGGTCCTGTTGAGCCAGGCATATTTCTGCTCAGTGGTTGCCTTTCATACTGTGGTTTCTTTTAAGATTGCAATCATCTTAGCCATTAAAAAAAACAAAGTTGAGATGTTGTTTGAATTTGTCTTCATTTGTTAGGTCTGTGACAAAGCAATGCTTGAAAGAGCAGTATTTTATCTGTTACTAAGCTCCTATTTCAACATGCTGTTGTGTGCCAGAAACTTCATAATCTAATTAATTGCATACAAACAGAGCAAAAGTATTATTTTAAATTAATTAACAGGAAGCTAAAAATGAATGCAAATGAAAAATGCTCCAGGATGTTTGAGCAGAGGGCGATTTTGCTTGTGGAGGTTTTCAAGGGGTCACAGTTACTGGTTTGGAGCAGCAGTTTGGCTGGTGGGCTCACATGCAGTACGGGACTGACGGTACCATGCTGTGTTCTGCTGTTTTCCTCGCTTAAGGAATATGCAGGTCCTGAATTGAAGGAGACTGCTCTAAAACAAAATAGCTTCAATTTATGGAAACTGACATCATGAAGACAATAAAGCTATCTGTTTTTCAGAGGACATTTTGTTAGAGACATTGTGCACCAGAGCCAGCGAGGAAGATCTATAAGGCCCAGTGCTTCTGGCCAGGGAAACAAGTTTTCAAATCTTTCTGCTTTTCTCTCTCAAATTCTCACTTACTTGGCTATATCTGCCTGAGGATTACCTCTGATGGTTTCTAGCACGCATGTTTCCCCCTTCATATTTGTTCAATTCAGCATATGAACTCTAACTCAAGTAATTCAGTTCATGGGAAATATGTTCATTATACCACATCTAATTAAGGCAGGTCAGGAATTGTGATACTAGAACACTAGTTTTAGAAATTTAATAAGTTTAGTTGTTTTTGAAGGGCTAGAGTGTCTGCTGGCTTGGAAGTTATTTGGGCCTTGTGCTCTACCTAATTTTTAAGTATCAATAAAAATTGCTAAGGAAAGGCCTGGAAAACTAATAGTCAATAAAGGAGGAGTTTTAAAACCAGGTAGCTACATATTTCCCAAAACTTCAACTATGGCTGATGTTTGTTGGGTTGGATTTTTTGGGTCACTCATTTTAATGACAAAATGTCCTTTCTGTAAACTAAGGAGAACTGAGTGCCTGCTCTTGGACAATCAATAGTAAATCACAAATCCCATCAGCAAGCGCATAAGAGGCTGCTGTAGCTCAAATCCCTTTTATTTTCACCTTTAATGAGTTAGAAAGTTGTTCACTTGATGTATTGTGCCCTGGCCTTTTCCCAGTAATTGACCTGGACTGCTGGGCCATGCCTTAATAAATCTGTTGTATGAAAGGAGGGAGAGATCAGGAGAGGACCAGTGAGTTTGTGACTTGTCTTACAGCTCTGGGTTTCCTCATTAGTAATGTCAAGGATCCTTCTTCTCTGAACAAGTTTGCTGTCACAGCATAAAACTGACCAGAGTACAGTTTGATTTGAATTCTGGAAGATAGTTTTGCTTTTACCAAAATTGCTGTATATGCAGGGCGGTATTTATAGTATTCTTGAGGATACAATGAAGATCCTTGTCCTTTCTGATGGCTCTGTTTATGGCAAAAGACTTCCTGCTTTGCTGCCTTCCTCCCTAAGCTCAGGTGTTTCTGTGGTTCCAGCTGTGACCTCAAGCTCCCTGGATCAAACCATAATGGCTTTGGTTTCCAAATTTTTCCTGGTTAACATTGTCCATTGGGTGGCACCAAAAAGCAGAATCTTTCCTGTCCTTCAACAACAAGTAATGTTTCTTCTCAGGCGCTTGGCCGTTAGTCAACTGTAGGTGGTACTTTATTTCCATGGTGAAAAAAAAAAACCTGCTGTAAAACCACAGGGTTTGGTGGGATGTTTTAGATGTTGATTCCATTTGAAAATCAAGTCAGCTGTATTTATATACTAGTGCAGAGACTAGAAAAGAGTATAACTGAAGCACAGTAGGTGTTTTCAAAAGCATGTTTGTAACTTAACCACTTCAATAATTTATATTCCTTTGAATATTATGTACTCTATTTCTGAGATCTTTGTCAAAGCATGCTTCTTTGAGCACAAAGGATACATAGGAACAACGTTTAATCCAGCTTCTCTGTTTCAAAATAAGCAGTGTCTACATTATAAAATATTAGTCAGTAGCTGCATAGATACATTCAAGTGCTGAATTGTCAGTGCACTGCAGGTGTTTATACGCACATGGGTAACCATAACAGTACTTAAAACTGCAAAGAAGTGTCCTAAGAGTGAATGTGTGGTAGAGGGGACTTCAAGCCTCTCTTCAAGTTAGTAAATTGATTTTTTTTAAAAAAAGTAATGCATAGACAGCAATTTCAGAATGTGACATTGTTATTGTTTCACACTTCCTACTCTTAAAGCTTTCAGCAGCTGCATTTTTCACATTGGCTCTAGGTGTAAAAACTGTAAATGCTCCAGTACATGTGGCTGGCATGCTTAAGGGATTGGGTGTCAGATACCAGCAGATGAGCTGGAGATAAGTCAGAGTAGCCAGTTTTCCCATTTTATAAATATTTCAGTAGAAAACACGAAGATCTTCTGAGCCACTTAGTTTTGGTTTGACTTCTGGGTTACTTCAGTTCTCTAGCTGGTTCATTTCGTGCCCTTTGAATTGGAATGACACAATTTATTTTTGGTGAATATTCTCTGTCTCAGAATAAAGACAAACAGGATGCTTTTATACTGTCATAAAACTGTGCATAAATACCATCAGTCTTCATGTCTGTTTATGTGCCAAAAAAACCCCAAAGGAATCTTAATAAAACTGCAAAGTGCTTTAAAATTAAGAAACACCAGAACTGGAGTAACTTGACATTTTCTGTGTTAAATGACTTATGATAAAGATTTAGTAGCTAAATCCTATTAATAGTGGCAGTCCTATCATGTTCTTACTGAGGGAGACGCTACATATTCATTGATTTTCTACCAATTTTGTTAATGGAGTAACTGAAGTATCAGTAGCTTGGGGTTTTTAATGGAAATAGGAATAAGACACACATCTTTTAATATGTTGCAAAGCTATTTACTAACAGGAAGGGTATTTCTGAAATGCTGATATTCAAATTTTATATTCCATTCCAAGCTTTGGAGGTCCATAGCTTTTTTTAGCAGATATAAAAGTTTCCTTATCTTCATAAATTTGGATACTTCTCTGCTTTCTCTGCTCACTACCTTCCTGGGCCATTTTTTCCACCCTGACAGAGCCTCAGGAGAAACAAGGAACTATTTATGTGCTTTTGATGCTGAGGCTGAGAGAGGAATCTGCATTTGTAGGAAAACCTTGGCTGCCTTCATGCAGCCCTGGCTGCAGCCTGCTCAGGGGAAATGGAGTTCTCAGCGAAGTCAGCTGCAGTAAACCTCAATAACTTTGCTAAGGAGCACTTGGCTCCAGTTTGTCTGATGGCTTGTGAGTTGTTATTTTTCCTTGCCAAGTTGCACTTCCACACTGTATGTGTAGAGCTTCTTAAAGAAAATATTTTTTTTCCTTTGGTTTTTAAACATGAGCACAACAATGTTAAGTTTCTCTAACCTGCTCCTGTGAGATGTCTGAACTGTCAAGTCTGAATTTTTCCAAAACGGCATAGCTGGAGGCATGCTCCTGGTATGGGAAAGTCTCTGGGATTTGAAGGGTTTCTCCTTTGGTCCTAGGAAGAGTCCTGTCCTGTGCAGGGTACTCTTTAAAAACATTTCAGCATCAGCTTGCGGCTGCTGACATTGTCTGTCAGAAATCAACTTGACAGGGCAAATTTTGTTTAGTTAAAGTTGTTACTCATGCTACTGTATACCTTTCTAAATATGTAAGGCTAAATATGTAAGGCTAAATGGCACACTGGCCTTTTACAGAAAACTATCATTTCGACCTTAATGGGTTCTTTATTCCCCAAGACATTTATTGTTTGCCCAACAGACCAGATGTCTTGCAGAGGACATAAGCAGTCAGTCTGAAATGAAAAAGTAGCTTTCTGACCAGAGTATACAGTTCACAGTGAAATCAACAGATATTATTAGATACTAAGAAGCTCTGAGTTAGAGAGGACAGTCATGGCTGTTCAGAAATAATTTCATGTTTCCATCGTCCTTACCTGTGTTTGTTCTACTTCCTGCTTTCTCTGTTGCAGTGTGTTTCTTTTGCAGAGATTCTCCTCTGTGTCTTTTCTGCTTGAATTCTTCAGCTTTGCCATTTATTGGTATCTGATAGTTCTTCCAGCTTGCAGAGTGACAATGCTTATTTTTAGCCTAGGATTCTTAGTTGGGTTGTTTTGGGTTTTTTATCACATCAGTACTGATTCTCATATGTGAGCTACAAAATTTACTTTTGTTTATGAAATACTCTAAGGCTTTCCTTTGAAAGGAACTACTGGAGTGTAAGTGAGGAGTTGTGCTTATGGGAGCATTCAGAAGGAGCAATTATTAATGATGAGTATACTTTAGGAAGACAGTCCATTTTCATTCCTGTCTTTCCAACAGAGTCCTGTATATCTCTCTGTGTGGCATTATTACCCAAGAGTAAAGAGTGACGTCAAAGTTTTCTACTACCCATCTCTGATTATGTAGTTGTATTTTTAACATTTTGTGGAATGCATCAGAAAAGTAAAATAACAATATAGGTTCATCCTGCTAGCCTTTAACAAGTTAATGGAACAAATTGTAAGGTCAATAAATCAGTTTCAGTAATAAATCCATTAAATTCAGATGAGTAAAATGTTCTTGTTTATAGTAATTAGAGATCTGCCCCCAACTTTATCTGTTCAATGAAAATCTACATAGAAAAAGAATCTGTATGGATGCCCATAAAGATGCTTATTTGTTCTATAAATGTATTTTGAAGTACATTACTCAGAAGCTTCAATGGAGCACTGTCAAGTAAAGTCAAATTTAATTGTGTTCCACAGGCAGGAATGGATTTACAGAAGGACAAATTGCCCATAAGATGAGCCTGCTGTGGTGGCCTTAGTGTTTACTCTGCTACATGTTTTTCTCACCTCAGCTTTTCTGAGCTTCTCCTAAGTGTAACACATCAATTCTGTGCAGGACTAATTCTTTTCGCTCTTCAGGAGAGGGTTTTGTCCTTGGTCTGCAGGTACAGACATTTGCTGAAAAGTGATGTGCAAATGTGCAAAGTGATAGCAACAAAAATGTCTGTCCATTAAAAAGTGAAGTAGATTAATAAATTGGTAGCAACTTACTAAATTCTGTTAAGTATAAGGAGCCCAAGTTGGATATTAGAACATGTTGGTAGGTATTAGGTCAGTTTTTATTCAGTGGTCTTTGGTGCTGGTGCAGCTGGTGTGCTCTCATGACTGGTGATTTTTTTAGTACAGATCTTGGTTAGAATATGTGAAGTCTTTATAAATTACTCTCTCAGTGTGTCCAGTTTTGGTTACTTCAATGACACTTTCTAAAATCAATTTACTTGCTTAGATTAACCCTCATGTTTATTTGATTAATTAACTATCTTTTATTTACAAATATATACATCCAGAGATCACAAGTATGCCATTAAACTGAAGACGGATGTTGGCAGTTGCATTTGGCTTTGACCTCACCTTCCAAGGTGATGAATAAACAGTTTCTTTGAAAATGGAAACAGTGGAATTGCCAGTTTCAAATCTTTCATCCTTCAAAAGGAGAGTTTCAGTCTTTAGAAAAGCTGATAATAAATATCTGTGAGGCTATATAAAGGCCATCCTATGAAAGCCATGTTTGTAGTGTAGCATCTTGTGCCTGGCTCTCTCTAGTCTCCCCACTGGTGATTAAAGCAGTGCTCTAGTTTATAAGAAGCTTCTCTTCCGAAGTCTATGCAGCTTTTGTGACAGAGGAATGGGTGGACCAATGTCTGCCACACCAGCTGGAGTCAGTGGTAGTAGTTCACTGTCTTCTTCAAACCACCAAGGTCCTTCCTGACTCTCCTGGGGAATCACTAAATTCTGGTCCTGGAGGACCTACAACCTGACACAAGCAAATTAAAGCAGAATAAAATTGATTCTATCCTAGAACATAGTTAACATTTGTCCCTTCTCTCCATCTGCCAGGATACTTTATTCTCTGTTTCTCTTACCCTGCCTCTTTGGCAAGAAATACGTCATCATTTCTGAATCACCATGACTTTGTCTGACTGATGAGGACAGAACTGCTTAATATTTTCTCCTCCTTGGTTTGCTCCAGCCTAACATTTACTGAAAGCATAGCTCATGGGGGAAAAAACTAGGATGCTTCTATGGTGAGGAAATCTTGCTCTAATGGGGCTGCATCAGCACTTCTAGTGCATTAATATTTTTATTAGACTGTATAGCAAATACTGGAAGTAAATGCATTAGAGTGGATCAGCATTTCTGAGTTATGGGTGTGTTTTATAGAGGCTATCAACAAGACAGTGCATTTGAAAGCTTTGTTGATCTGGATCAACAATTCAGTGTATTAGTGATTCATGCAAATGCTTAGGCCTTGGGGCCCAGGGAGAACAGAGATGTGTTGCTGTGTGTCACTAATTCAAGGATTATTAGCCTTTGACTTGAAGCTGAAGTTCAGAATTTGATGGATATTGATTATCATCCGAAAACTTTCTTAGCGATGAATTTATTTCACAGTGAAAATGGGGGAATGTGCATGGCAGTAAGTGATTCGTTTTGCCTTTGAAATTTAATTTATTAAATCTTTTTGGAGGAAGATAAAATTCAATTCTAATAGCAGCTATAAAAATCCACTCAGCTCTTAATGACTGTATATGACATACTATCAAATGAAGGCAGAACCAAAAATTAAAAAAGAAGTGTTTCCATTACATTGAAACAGCAGCATAGACCTGATGTAATCCCTAGTCTTCCATGTCCTGTCCTTGTCCCTGCTTTTTGGTCTTCTTGTTGTCCATCTGAAAGCGCTTGAGGCAGCTCAGACCGTTCCCGCTGCTTGCTTTCTGAGGTCTTGGGCTCCCAACCTGATGGGTTTTCCATATCTCCCTGGTCATCATTCACTTTGGATTGTAACTTCATTGGAACTAGAAGAACATCAGCAGTGGAAACCAGGGGAAGGTGGGCTTTGGTCTTGAAAAGGGAAGAAAAGTGGCAGAGCAGCACAGTTAATGTGGGTGGAAGGAGATACTGAGGAGAGACAGGTAATTGTTAAGGTCTGAAATTGAGGGGCAGGGCCGTTGGGTCTTGTCTGTCTAGGAGAAAGAGGATGCAGAAAGGGGCAAAGCCTCGGTAAACAACAGGGGTTAGGGGAGGAGACAGAGGTGAATCCTATCCAAAAAGAGACTGGTTTTAATTCACACCTACAGTGTAATTGTTACATTGTGTAACAAGTATATTAGAAAGTTATAATCTTTCTTTTTGCCATTACCAAGAAATGTGGTCATAGACCAAGGAGTCCCACTCAAGGAGTTTCTTGAGACCAAGAGAAACTCATCATTTCTCTTTGCTGATGTCAGAGATGTGGTGCACTGTTAGGGATTCAGGGATGCAGAGCACTGTTCTGTCTCTGGGCATGAACGTGAAGGCCCCAGTAATGCAGGCATTTTTGTTCATATCCAAAATTATTTACTGATTTTGAAGAAGTGTAGCATTTTCTTCTGCTTTTCCTAATGATTTTGACATACTCAGTCCCTGTGAGTATCACACTGGCAGAATGTGATGTGCAAGAGAATAAAGTCCACTGAGAGTGAGTGCTAAAGATCCTCCCTCTGCCTACCCAAATGAGAGTGGATGGACATGCAATTTCAGTACAGATTTTCAGCACAGGAGAAAAAATAGAGGAAATAATTTCCATTTCATTATTTTCCTCCTTCTTCAGTCAGTTCTGAAGGTAACATTGCTGTATTCTATGATTTCTTTGGAATTGCAGTAGAGTTTCACCTAAACCCCATTTCACTTTGTGTTAAAGTCCTGGTAGTGTCACAGGACATCAGAATGAGTTGTAATTTAAATGTGCTCATATTGTCTGCTGTGGCTCCCTTTATCAGCTCTGTTATTTAATACCTGCCTATTACATTATTTCTACTCTTCCTTCCAACACACAGGTGAAAAACCAGAGTAAGTTGCCTTGTACTTTGTCCACATTCTGGTAGCATAAGCAGATGCATGATCTTTACATACTTTTAAGACTTGTAAGTTCTTATCATACAAAGGAAATGAAAATGTGTCAGTGCTGTAAAGAAGACAAGTGGACAGTCAGGTTGAAGTGGCTCCATGAGAGTTGCTGATTTTCTCATAATCTGATCCTACTGGATACAGATTATCTTTGTGGTTAATGACCTAAAGAGGTGCCTAGCACAGGTTACTGGTGGAGGGTTTGGGAAGTGCTCTCTCAGGTGCCCATTCAGGGGCACAGAAATTTAGATATTTTGCTGCTTTTTGGAAAACAGAGAGCTGATTTGATGGTCTTGGCTCTAAAGCAGCTGTCATCTGCATGTGCGTTTTCATGTCACCAGTCAGATTAAATAGCAGAAAAGGCAGTAGCAGCAGCAACATTGTCACTCAGTCTGTTTATTTCTCTTGAACTCCTTTTACTGTGCTGTTGGGATACAATTTTCAGATACATATTGGATATCCAGAGAAAGATATTCAGAAACAGCATGTTGTTGGCATGCTGCTCAAAGCCATAGAATGAACTCATGCAGTTGCTCCCAGGTGTTTATATCAGCACATTGCCTGCCTCGGTGTTATTAAGTTCTGAACAACATCAGGGGTGTGGTTCTCTGGTTGTGCTTTGCAGCCCTGTGGAAGTGTCTGGTTGTGATGTTTATGGTTTTAATGTGCTTGCAGATTGCTCCTGCAGACTAAGAGACACTGTGCACCCCTCCCTCTGGTGGGTCACTCCTGTTTGGGCATCCCTGTGTGCAGAGAGACTGGGCAAGCAGGATGCATGCAATGTAAGGGTACACAGTGATCATTTATTGACTAATGTGTGTAGTAGTCAACTAGGACTAAAGTGCTGCTGTGCTCTCAGTGTGTCCTCCAGTGCAGATGCAGAGACTTAAGGGGTGGTGGGTTAATTGGCAGATTGGCATCAATCAGATGGGAAAGGGCTCTCCTCTACTGCTCAAGCTTATTCTTCACCATTTGTGCTAAATTGCTGTCTTTTAATTCTCTTTTTTTTTTTTTTTTTTTTTTTTTCTAAGGGCTTTATAGCTTCTCCTGTCACTGTTTTTGTCTCGAATCACTGACTGGAACCATCTGAATAGTTTAATTTCTGTCTGCATTTTTTTCTTGGTTGTCTTTAGCTTATGGATTGTGTCCCAACTCAATAACCATCTCTGTGCAACAAAGCTGAGTCAGATGCTCATGGCTATTCTGCAGCCTGCCAAGTCTCAGCCAGCTGAACCCCAGGGATGTGGTTGGTCTTTGGGGAAGTGCCAGTTATCATCTATGACGGTGCAACTTTTGTTTGGAAAGGGGAGACACGAGTGGGGTAGAAAAAATTTTCTCCCTAACTTAATTTTAATCTTTTGGTAGAATGGAGATAAAACTCTTTTCTGAAACCAGGGATGTGGAGGAAGTGAGCTTTTCGTGTTGTACCTGCCTGTACAAAATACAGCTTCTACTCTCCAACCTGACTAAGAAAACAGTCTGACTGATTATTTTCTATTCAAAGGATTGGAATGTTATAAATGCCCTTTTTCTGGGGGGATGGGGGGTAGGGTGTTGTTTTTGTTTTTCTGTTTGTTTTTTCCCTGTGTGATCCATTCAACAGTGTTTGGGTAATAGAGTGTTCTTTTAGTCATTGAAATTATTTCCTGAGACATGTGTTCTTGTTCTAAGTGAACTACATCATCAAACCTCTGCTGGTCTGTGTGGGAGATCTGGACTCAGTCTCCAGGAGGAACAAACAGGTGGAGATACAAATGGCATGAATATCAATAAAGAGAATGAAAGAGTAAAGTTTAGCACATCATGGACACACATAAAAAGGGGTGCTTTAAAGTGTGCCTAGAGCAGTGGGACTGGAGAGAGCCTTTGAGCATCTCAGCAAGAATCCATCAGAAGTTCTCAAACACTTGAAAAGGGAAAAACACTTGGGGTCCTGTGCTTGCAGAAGAGAATCTGTCCTGTGTGAAAAGTCTAAGTGAAGGGCCTCCAAATACAGAAATCAAAATCAAACCTCACTTGTGTCTTCCGGGTTTTGCCTCTTATATCTACTGCTGTATTTTAAGACTGAAAAAAATACAATGTCTTTTGAGGCTGGAGGTGACCCTGAATACTTAAGCTCTTTAGCATCCTAGTTTATCTTTGCCATCACCCACACCTTGAAATGAATCTCCCAGATTAATTTTTTATTGAAGCAGGATTTACATCTTTTGAGCCAGGATTCCCTGAAAAGCTGCCCATCTTTTCATGTGCTTTCTTTTTAGTGCCTGCACTTTGACAGTGATGAGTGCAGCCTGCTCTTCCACACTCTGGAAATGTCAGCTTTGCGAAGGCAGCTCTCTGAGGTCTCCACAAGTGAAAGCATTCCTGATGCTGCTAAACTTAGGGGAAATGTTGCCAGTCAGTCACAAGGGAAAGGATGACACAGAATAATCATAGAATCCCAGAATGGTTTGGGTTGGAAGGGATCATCTAGTTCCAATCCCCCTGCTGTGGGCAGGGACACCTTCCACTACACACATTATTAGGTAATTATTGTGAGATGATTTTATATGGGCACACAGGAATTAATCATGGTGGATATACATGATTACAAGACTCAACTTCAGCACTTGCATGCATAAAGCCAGACAGTGTGAACAATCCTGCAGGCAGACCAGAAAGGTCACAGGGTTTCAGCCTATAGAGTGTGACTTTGGAGAGAAAAGGGACTGTCAGCCCACAGAAGCAGATACAGTTTCTGGGCTTGTGTGATTGGTGTATCAGATCTGAGTAACTGCTCCTTTCTCTTCGTGCTCACTTTGTTAATACAGAGAACAAATCAAGTACCCATGAGGAGGTGGATAAGTTGAATTGTGAAATAATGGTTCTATTCAGCCCAGTCTGTTGTCTGTTTTTTATGCTGTCTGTATAGTAAATTGAGCCTTTTTACATGATCAAGAGCACCAAAGAAAAAATGATATGATAAATACTATGGTAAATCATATTGTACTCAGATGCTCAATCAGGGTTTCTTATATTAAGCCTAAAGCCCAGGCAGACTGAGGAGTTGCTTTTCTCAGGACATTAAACTGTGCTCCTGGCAGTGAGCAGCAGAGGTGAGAACTGTATTAATTAAAATATGTCCACATGATTCTAATAGGCAAGCTATGCATTGTTCAAGGGACATAGCAAAAAAAAATATCCCGAGGCCCTCGGAAATTTCCTTTTCCATATCACCCCAAGTGGTCTGCATGCTCCTGAGCATCCAAGTAAAGCTCACCAGCCAGCCCTCTACAGGACTCCTCTACAGGAGAAAAAGGACTCTCCTGTGGAGCACAGCAGTACCTCTCCATACAGTGCCCACAGCTCCAGGTGCAGCTGTGCTGATGCCTCAGACTAGCAAGAAATATCAGCCAAAAGAAAGCCACAGTGTGCCTGGTCAAGCATGCATGGATGGAAAAACCTTTCCTGATTCCCTCCACAGTGCATCCAAGGCTGTGTGGTGAGTTTTGACTTTATTCATGCTGCAAATAGAGAAATGCAAGATCAGGACATGGAGTAAATTTGGTCCACTTCTGGGAGCGTCAGGGTCAGGAGGGTTCTCCTGGAACATCTAGGCCAGTTTCTTTCTTCTTTCCCAGCTGTCTAGACGATGAAATCTCTTCTAGAAGCAACATTAAAATACACGTTTTAAAGTCTTCAGACCCAGGCAAGTCTATCACCTCTTCTGGTAACCAGTTTTGATATTTAATTATTATTTCCCTAAGAAATTTTTCCTTGAGATTAAATCTGTCTCACATTAGCTTTCAGTCAGTGGATCTTGCTATGCTTTTGTCAGGAGGACTAGAAAGGCTACGTTATCTGATCTCTTTTCTATGAAAAAACTGTTTCACATTGTTCACATCAACTCCAGGTTTACTGTTCAGTACACTAAATTCATCAAAAATTCCTTAGTCCTTACATTGTCAGGATGACTTTGTCAGTTCCTGGAGCACTTCTGTGATCCTGCTTTGCACTTGCTTTATGATGCCCACAGCCACATTGTTGTGTCTAGGCCAGAACTGCGCACTCCAGTCTAATAATGTTCTTTCCAGTGCTGCACACACAGAGCCAGGAATTGCTTCCCTGGGTCTCGTTAGGGCTGAAGTTACCCTTTTTATAAGTTTGCTGTTCTCACAAGTTGTTGGCTAATAATTATCTGTTAAAACCAGCAAGTTGTTTTCTTAGTTACTCTTCCTGCAGAGAGTCTCTCCTGATGCAGGTACGGCTGTATTTGTTGTTCCCATATGCACAATCTTCCTCAGGGTCATGTTGAATGGTGACCATTTATTTAGGTTAGGAGGAACTCAAGGTTCTCTGCAGTCTGGGCAAAGTTACTGGCCCAAGAAAGCAGCCTGTGCTGAGCTGTGAGTGAGGCTTGAAGAGCTGTCTGCTTTCCTCTATGCGTAGAGCAGGGCTCCTTAGCAGCTGGCTTAGGTGAGGCTTAACTGGTTGTCCTGTGTTTCTTCCATGACAAACGTAGAGATTAAAGGATAAGAAAACAAAGCAACACACATCATAAGTCAGTAAAGAGAACCTGCACTTGCATGATGCTTGGTAAGGCTACCTTCCAGGATATATATGTACCTTTTCAAAAAATAGATGAAATAATGGGGAAATAGTTGGGATGAAAAGTCAAACTCATTTGCAAATCAAATATTTAAAGGTTTAACAGATAGGAAAACTAATCGCTGCTCAAATTGACTTACCCAAAACTGTAAGCATCATTTATGCAATGATGACACATGGGTGGAATCAGTGATGAAGCAGAGATATAGTTTGCCAGATTTAGTATAAACACTGAGCAAAAAAATTCTGTGCTAAGAATTTTTTGATGTGCTCATTATGTTACAGTGAGATAGAGTGGTCACAGGTGTAGTGTAAAGCACTGGCTGGCTGGGCTAGATCATTCTTATCTCAGAATTTTTAAATAGAGAACAGGAGGCATATATGGGTTTTGCTCAACTCTCACATCCTCATGTGTTTACCATGCCACCCAATGTCTGTGAGTTTCTAAAGAATTGTAGGAATTGTAGTGCTTTTGTGAATCTAGTGAGGATGTTTCTTACATTATTACCTAGGAAAACACGCTTACTTCATTTTTTCCAAAAGTGGCAATCATATAAGAAGTTGATAGGTGAAACCCACTGTGTAGTAGACACAGGAATTCTGGTTCATTATCTTTGCAGTCATAACTCACCCTCTCTCTACTCATGCACTATGACAGTCTTGAATTGGGTGCTGACATTCTGTTTTGTTCCTCATACACCAGACAGTTGTAGGACTCTTCAGGGATTGAGTCTGGTTTTGGTAGAGCCCTTATCTTGTTTAGAAACTACGCAGTGAATGTGGCCAGGGATTCCTGACAGGCAGTGGATGTCAAATGTGCAGTGCCAAAATACTCTGAGCACAGGCTGCACATTGCTAATTGTGCAGGTAGTTGGTAGGACGTGTGTTAGGCCAGATTTGCATAAAGGCTGAGCATTCCCAGCTGCAAGCATGAGGCTTGGATCTGTGCTCTGCATGTGTGGGGTGCCATAAAAATGGTAAGTACTTTGGAAATATCACGCTCCAGGGGGCTGAAATTTGTTCCTTAAATGTAGAGTTTGAGCTACTTCGGCTTTACTCATGGCTAGCTTTAGTTTCACGTCTGCCAGAAAGAGACTGTAATAATGCCAAATGTTATAGGAATATTGAGGCAAAACAAAAAATTTTCTGGTGCTAGCTAGCGTGAAAAATAAAGGCCTGGAAGTGTAATGGAGTTGTTTCGGGTTTACGGGTGTACAGAAACAAGATGTGGTGTAACGAACTGAATGTGGAGGTTGAGAAGAACTACCAAGTAATTATAGAGTCACAAAATGAGCTGTAATTCCTATGGAAACATGAGGTTTTTTTGCAGTGCATCCCAATGCATGTGCACTGCGGAGGAACCTGAAGTGCAACAGGCAACCTGTTATTGTCTGGCGTTGCAGTCCTAACTCTGATGTGCTGGATGGTTTTCTAGATTGTTTTTAAATTTTAATAAAAATATGTCACTGCACTTCCCCAGCTGTTTGTCTGATGGGAAGTGAAGACATCTGAGCCGTTAATGCCTGAGGCAGGCCAGGTGTGGCTGTGGAAGAAGGTCATCCTTCTCTGTGAGCCTAATGAGTCATTCAGGGAGCTGACTGTACACCGTGCCATTCAACATCACTGCTGATGCCTGATGGAATTAATAACACTATTTATATCAATAAGATTAGCAGCACATAGGTTCAGTGTTATTGATGGTATAATTGGCAACTATGAATTTGTATCAGTGGTGTGTAGTACCTTCCACATTAGCATGTCATAAAAGCCGTCACTGATAGTAAGGAGGTGTCAGCTGCTGAGTCAATGAAATGCCTGCTTACACATCATTGTAATTTAAGCAGCCACATTCACCTTGGTGAGTGTAATCTTTTATCTCTCTAGGACTTACAGTAATACCGTGGAGAGCAAAAATAGCACCAGAAATTGGAAACATCTCGTCTAGCTCCAGGGGTCTTGCAGGTCTTCTCAATGCATCTTACCCACTAGTATGGATTTTACCTGTGCTTGAATATTTACAGTAATGGTTCCTAGCCAGCATCCCTGGAGATGCTTTTCACTTACCAGTTATTCTTTTCCTTATACTGCCAACTTACCTACCAACTTCTGAGACAGAACAATTCCCATCTTTCATTTATACATTTATGTTATTGCCTTGAAGATATTTATAGATTGTGATCGTCTTCCCCATGAGTCTTCTCTTTTCTAAACTATTAGTTCCTCCAGCACTTCTGTATGTGTGACCTGTTTTTCTAATTTTCTGGGTCACTGATGGAGAAGGGGAGATGCCAACAGTAAGTAAATAGGGTGTGGGTCAAAGGAGAAAAGACCTTATCAGAATTCATACCTGAACTTCCTATCACAAACCTTTTTTTCAGTTGCTTCTGAAACTATTGTAAATTTAGCTTGGTATCTGCTGGTTCACACTCTTGGTTCTCAATACAGCAAAATCAAAGATTAGGTTAAATTAATTTATTTAAGTTCATCTGTATTGAAATAGTTGTCCACAGCCATATTGAATTCAGTGAAATGGTGTACTGCAGATAAACCACCATGAAATTAGCTCATCACCTGCTCAGGACTCAATTCAGGAGTTAACTTTGAACATCTGCCTGTTGTGCTAAGAGTGTTTTATACTTTACAGAAATAATCTAGTATAGCTGGTAGGTACCTGCTCAGGCTTCTTATTAGCTTGTGTGCCAGCTGTGGTGGATCAGCACAACTGAATTTGTCTAGAGTGAAGGTATACTGCACTTCCATATATATGTAGACAGACATTACACTATAGCTAACTTGATGTTAGCACAGAATGTTTGCTGAAAATAAATGCCAGCTATCCTATGTAAATAAAATGTGCAGAGGGAGAGGGTAAGATCTAGTTGCCTTGGAAAACTCAAGAACTTAAGGGCATGTTTTAATGTTTCAGGATATAGTAATTTACTCTGGCATCCCGTCATTGTGTCTTCACTGTGTGCATTCACTATGTTCCAAATAAGATCAAAGAAAAGCAAATCCCTATCATCCTTCAGTTGAATAAATATTTAATTTGAAAAGAATAGGACAAACAGTGCATTCAGCATGTCATTCAGCCTGAATCTGATGACCTGACCTAATTCCTTGTTTGCACAAAGTTCTACTTATGGAGCATCCTAAATTACAAATGTTCTTTACTTGAGAAAACTCTTCAGCACAGTATCATGTTAAGTGCAACAAAATAACATAGCTCATATGAGATGGTGCTGCCTTCAGGGAGTCATGGAACAATATCTACCACAACAGTGGCGTATTTTATAGACTCCCTGCCCTTCCTTTGGTTCTAATCTGCTCTTGCAAATAGCTTGCAGGAAGTTCAAGTGTTTGTATACCAACCAAGTAAGCTACAACTTCTATTTACAGCTGGCTCTTTCAAAATGCTTGCTTCACCTCATCATAGAAGATTCTCCAGGTGATATTTTATTCATATTTATAGCAGAATATAAAGTAACTTTTCCAGCTGTGGCTGTATAAGATATTTCATGTGTGGTAGGAAAGCTGTCTCACTTGTGCAGTAATAGGCATTGGGCATTACAGTGTGTCATAATCCTGGTACTTGCGGTGTCTTTCAAGCAGTAACAGCCATTGCTGTCAAAACCATTCTGAATCCACAATATGTACATAGAAAACCACATGGCTGGTAACTGCCCCATGAATTTTATGTTGATTGTCTTTATGTTACCATTTAACATAAAGGGAAAAGCTCAAAATACTGGAATGAACAGTTTAGTGTTTTGTCAGTGACTTATTCTAGCACTTAGTAGAGCCTCAATATTGTTTCTAGAGGAGCTTTTGCTTCAGTCTGGTGTCCTGCAGAAGTCAGACCTAGTCTGGATTCTAGCTTCTGTATAGACCTTACAACTGGCATTTCTTTAGGACTGGTGGAAGAGACAGGAAAGAGCCCAGTGAGGGCAATATCAGTGTAGCAATGCTGTTTGTAAATTACTGAGGGGACTTATGGGAATCATCAGTAGGGAATAAAGAGAAGTGCTTGGTTAAACAGCAGTGTAGCTAGAGGAACTTTCAATTCATCAGTCAATGTACAAGCAATGCCCAGTTTCACATAGGTGAGACAGTAAAATATGGAGCCAAGAAAATCAAACTGCATCACCAGAACACCTCCATAAATAAAATATTACAAAGAACAGTGGCTTTATGGTCTCCTGAAAAATCTAGCAATAGAGTTTACTTTCAACTGAAGCATTGACCTTCATTTCTTTAGGGATAAATTGTCACAGCCTAAAAGTACCTGTAAGCAAGCAGTGTGTAGAAGTATAATGAGAGATACAAAACGTACATCAAAAACAAATGCTGTATCCATCCTCTAGATCTTACCTGTTGTCTGTTAACTTGTTTTGCCCATTAATGCAGTTTGTGTCCTGATTATGGGTGCACACTCATAGTGATGCTTACATAGGTTAGGATCAGCGAGTGAAGAAACTCCATAGAAAAACTGCTCGCACCACCAAAAAAAATCATAACAGGCTTCCCCTATCCTCAGAGGCAGAGTAACATCATAAAGTGTAGCCTGCTTCTGTGAATGTTGTTCATAGAAAAATATCATAACTCTTCACACTGTTATATTCTGTGTACGAAAACATACCTATTTTAATTTAGATTTTCTCCTCCTTCCTCCATCAAAGGAAAACTAGATTTTTGACAGCCTCTTCTTTTTACCTACTTATTAAAATACTTTAACAAACTTGAACACTGTTATAAACAAACTCTTTTAAGCCTGTCTTCCCCTGATAAGGATTAACACAAGCCAGACATTCTTTCTCTGTTTGCAGCTTCCTTTGAAAGTCATCCTTCTAACAGACCTGTGAACCAGTGATTCAGGCTGCAGTGTGCTGTATCTCCCACTGCATTCTCTGGGATTCTAGTTTGTAAACCCACTCCTGCTTCTGCAGACCCATAGCAGGGAAGTATCACCTTTAAATTTTTCAAGAACAAAGTGGATCTACCAGCAGCCAGAGCCAATAGAAAAAAAAAATTGAACAAATTAATCCAAGCAGAGCATAGTTATCTGGAAGATAGCACAGATCCAGGGACCTGAAGGTGTATATCTATCTCCCCCCTATCACCTCTCTCTCTCTCTCTCCCTCTCTCTCTCTATCTATCTATCTATATCTATATCTCTCTCTCTGCAGAAACATTTACAGGTGGCTCCCCTGTGAATGAGCTGAAGTTGTTGAATGTTGTGCTTTGTGTGCCAGCACAGTGCCATGCTCAGGCTGAGAAAGTTGGGGCTCTTCAGCCTGGAGAAAAGAAGGTTGTGTGGAGACCTCACACCAACCTTCCGGTACGTAAAGAGGGCCTGCAAAGAAGCTGGAGAGGGCTTCTTTGTTAGGAACTGTAGTGATAGGACAAGGAGTAAAGGGTTCAAACTGCAAGAGGGGAAATTTAGGCTAGGTGAGGGTGGTGAGGCACTGGAATAGGTTGCCCAGTGAGGTTGTGAATGCCCCATTCTTGGCAGTGTTCAAGTCCAGGTTGGATAAGGCATTGAGCAACCTGGTCTAGGGAGAGGTGTCCCTGCCCATGGTGAGGGGTTTGGAAATGAATGATATTTAAGGTGTGTTCCAACCTTTAACATTCTGTGATTATTGCAGTCAATCAGTGACCTTGTCAGTTCTGCAAATGGCATTGAGGATGCAGGATAGCGAGGGGTGAGAAGGCTGGTAGGGAGTACCTGGGCATCTGGCAGTATCTGGGCATCGCTTGTTCATTAAAATATGAGTAAGGGGCTTAAACATTTCACAAAAACTAAGCCTTGATGTTAGTCACCCAATGCATTTCCGTATTGTGGTGCAAGTTCCAGTATCCCTCAGCAGCAGCTGAGGCAAAGTTCAGAAACACTCGGGACATAGAAAACAGGAAGGTGGGCTGAGTCGCCTTTCTGGCATGAGTGATGTAGCAGATTGGCCTCTCCAGGGAGCTAGAGCTCCTTCATCACTCCTGTTATACTCATCCTGGAAAACAATCCTGCTGAAGAAAATGGATGAGGGGAAGGCAAGGAAACAGATGGGAAATTTTACCAAGTGCAGTTCATTCTATGTTGCTTGATCTTAACAGTGCAATGGCCTGGAACTCCTACTTAGAAGTTAACTGTGAGCAAGAAAACTCTGCATTGCATCTGTATGCTGGCAGACCCACACATCTTCAGTACCAACCTCTTTTTTTTAATCTAAAGAATAAGGTCAGTAGGAGCCTTCTCTAAGGTACCTTTGTGGTGCTTTTCAATACTTTGAAGTCTCTAACAGGCTCTTGAAGCCACTCTAGAGATGCATCAGTGAAAGTACAAAACCAGTAAAAGAAGGGGGGAAAAAGTTGGATGCAATTACAAGTTGTAGTGAGAAGGTAAAAGGCCTACATTACATTCTGCATATAATTGCTTTTTTACAGAGCAGACATCCTCTTAGGACATGGAGATTCCAGAGATAAACTGTAGGACAGGCTGAAGCAAAGGTTTTTTTGCTGTTTTACGTTCTCAGGAAGTGTGTGATAAGTTGTTGGTCTGAGAAGAGAGTGAAATGGTCAGCACCAAACGCTCAAAACCTAATTCATATCTTCTGACCACTGGTTTCTTTAGGTGTAGCAGAGAGCTCCTCACATTCAGCACCTGCTCTGGGGTTGCAAAAGGGGCTAGAATAAGTCAAAACAGCCTAAAAGCCTCATTCACAGACTGAGGGACGGGGAGCATGGAGGCCACCAAAGGGAAGCACTACTAAGCAGCATTCTGCAACATGGCCCCTTACAAATGCAAGGAAGATTCCTTGCTCACTGCTGACAGCAGAAGGCATAAATTGAGGCATGAAAGTCTCTTTGTTCACTGAGCAGATGGAAATGTTTGGCCACTTTGTGGATTTCTTCTTGAAGTCTGGACTGGAATTACCCTTGGTTTTGTACCATCCAGCATTAATGTTTCCCAGAGTTGCCCCTTAAACAAAGCAAAAGTACTCTACAGCATATTAACAGCATGAGCATATAACAGTAAATGGTTTGATACATAATACAACATGGTCATTAGCCAGCTGTGCACATAAAACACCAAGTGGAGGCAGCAGGATGTAAACCAGGTTCTTCAGCTCCGAAGGCATTAGGCACAGAGGGCTAACGGAGCTCTCCCGGCCTGTGTGTTGCAATGGAGAGTGCTTTTCCATCTGCAGTAGTCATCCTTCTCCAGGGTGTTTTACAACACTGCAAAATGCCTGTAAGCCGTGGGCCAGCTCGGTGAGAACAAGCTAATTATACAGCAGGCAATAACTCCTCTGTGATAATCATAGATCTGTTGGCCTTGATAAGTTTTAAACCTTCCTAAATTACTGCCAGTCAGACTTGGACAGGTTTATATCTTGTGATGTACCGCAGTTAGAAACATCTCATACCGGCCTAGCCTAAAGTCTGAACTACCTGCTCATCATTACTGTATTTCTGTATAATTAGAGAAAGAGAAAATATTTGACAATATAGCATGGAAGGTTTTTATTAGCAAAAGTTTATGGCCACAAGTTTTATTGGCTAAAGTTTTATATCCACACCAAGTTATGTATGTCATCCTTAACAAGTGCAAATAAAACTTGTATATTGTGCCACATACACTGTCATGGATTCAGAACATGCCTCGGGACCACCATTTCAGTTTTAGTGTCTGCATTGCCTCCTTGACAGTGAAACACAAAGAAATGGGCCTGACGGTCCTGCAAGCTCCACTGGTGAAAACCAGAGTAAGAAACTGATGTGAGTTTCCTGTTCTCTTTGCTGCCTGTATATCTGGTAAGTCTAGGAGTACATGGTAAGGACTAGTACATGCCATGGTGGCTGGCTGGTTTCTGAAAAGTGAAGTTGTATTTTCTGTTCTCCAGTGGGAGGATGGAACTAGGCAAGTAGATAAGTTGATAATATTTGATTGACAGATTTTCCAGCAATATTTTGGCTTGGTCACTTACTGCTTACAGTTGAATTGCAAAGACTCAAGGAGATTTTGTTGTTGTTGTTTTTGTAAGCTCAGTGTAAATTCAGGGAGCAGGTAAATAGCATAAGCATGTTAACATCTTTTCAGGGGCAAAACCATTTCCTGATAAACACCTGTAAGCAGTAAGAGTGCATCAGTTTTCTATAAGGCCTAATCATAGCTACTGTAAAGGAAATGAAGCAAAATCTTTTGTGCTTATTTCTTTTAAGGAATACAAGTGACTTGCCCCTCTCACTTTACACAATCAGAGCTTGTGCAGTGCAAATGAGGGAGGAGAACTTCAGATTCCTGGAACATTTGCATCCTAGACTTCACTCTAGTGTGAAACAGAGATGGAGTTTCCTAACCCTCTGATAGGCAAGTGCATTTGCTTTCACACCTGAACTGCAGTGGAGTTAAGCTGGGTGCAGTATTTAAGTTTATCTCAAGCAAATAACCTCTCTTTGACTTGAGGGAAAAAAACCCTTGGAACTGCAGTTTCATGTGAGTCTTTGAGATACCTATGCTGTCTGAGATCACTGTAAGAGGGAGAAGAAAACAAAGCAGGAGCTGGCTCAGAGAGAGAGATTCAGCAAACATCAGCAAGCTCTGCCAAGTGATCATTTTAGTGCTGCAGTTCTTTGCCTCTGCAACATTTCAAGGACACCCATCAGAAAAGCTTGATGGGGAAAAATCCTTTTAAAAAGGGGAATTCTGTGGTGGCAGTTTAATTTGGAAGAGAGAGACAATGCAGTATTTCTTTAGTAGGAGAGAAGAAAAACAGATTTTGTAATAAACAGTTCCTGTATTTATTCTGCTACTATTACATTACCTTTTATGAAGCACTCCCATTTAGTGTTATATCAGTATGTGCCTAATAACTCTATAGGAGCATGAGATGGAGTTTACTGTGTACTCACTGTGCTTTTGTATCAGTTCTCTCTTCCCTTGAAAAGATAGACAGTAGTGAGCAGCTTTACAGTAAAGCTTTACAGAAAGCTGTTGTGCTTTCTCATTGTAATGACAATACAGGAAAAGCATTCAAGAAGGCTAAAACAAATGGCCTTTTTTATTTAAAGGATAGTGAATACATTCCCCTTTATCAATGGTAACAGGTACTGGGTAGAGAGGTTTCCAAGTTGAATGGAATGTTGCCAAAGGACATGAATGTGACTAAGTTGTAACCCGGTGTTCCCTGAAAACTTTCAGCCCACAGGGTTTTGTATTATTCTTTCTGTTTTGTCCTGTAATACCTCTTCTTTTCCTAAAATCGATGAACTGTTATGTTCTTATATAACAATGCCCCTTCAAAGCCTGAAGTCGTCTGACCAACCAAATATTTGTGGCAGAATCATTTAATTCCCAAGGACTTGTACACAGTGTCATAATTCAGCCCTAGTTCACTCGTGTTTTGGCTGAGGCAAGGGCTTTTCTCAAAGCACCAAGTGATGTGAACTTTGCTTCCCTCAGTCCTGCTCTTTTCAGGTGTTTGTTCTGATGCTGACACCTCTGCATTAGCTGGTGAATGCTGAAATAGAGCAGAAATAATGTGGTACTTTACTGTGGCAACTTTACATATAAATAACTCACAACTGGAGAGGTTATTACCTGACATTATACATTCAGTTGTATTTTTAGGATATGCTCTTGGACATGTTTCACAGCTGTTCCGATGGGAGTGGGGTGATGGTACTTTTTTTGCTTTGTTTTGTTTTTCCTGCAGATACGGATTTTCCACAATGGAACTACTACAAAGACTAGTTTTTCAGATATCAGGGCTACACATTCCTGGGTTTGATTGCATTTATGGGAAGGGAGTTGCAAATCTGCAAATTTTGTAGTCCTGGGGCCAGGGACTACAAAAGATTTGATTTGTGTTGTGAAGAATGCAGTCTTTGCTGTTGGTCTTGGTACAATGTCCTTGTTGGCAAACCAAGAGAGTATAAAACCCCTGCTTTATACACTCTGTAAGAGAGTATAAAACCCCCTCTCTCTAGTACTTAATCCAGGTACTGGTTTGGGTTAGGTCTGTTTAGGATGATAAATCACAATTCATTGTCTTGTAAACCCCTTGTTGCAGAGTACAGGCATTGGCTTGCTACTGCTAAACTGGTTCATCATGGATGAGTAAGAATCTGGGCAAGTGAGCTTCCAGAGGACACTGACATCCTATTTTGTACAGCTATGGACTTCTCCTGAAGAAGGAACAAAGACTTCTTTCAGAGCAGCAGAGGAATCAGCTGCTTTATGTGTAAATTCTGGGACTTTTCTTGTTCAGACGTTGTCTATGCCCCATCACAGTACACTCATTTTTCTGTATCACATTTGCCTGGCCAGCTACTTCAGCGTGCATTAGCTGTCTCCATCCTGCTGTTCATGCCAGGCAACATAACCAACCTTCTCCTCAAACCTAATTCTGCCTTTCAAGGGTCAGGAGCTGCTGCTGAAATATCCTTTCATAATCTTTGATATCCTCTTATTACATCTCACTGTACTAACAACATAGCCTGGGGTTTTGCATACTGAGCTTGCTGAAGTACCAAAAGCAGAGATTATGGGGCACCATGTGGCAGGGAGAGCAGCAGTGACTGCAAATAGCTTTTCAGTCCATATCAGGCTCTGTGCAGAGGCAGGTGGTTAGGAGTTGTTCAGGCAATATTCAGTCTTCTCGAGAGGAAGAGACAGTCATCCTGATTGCTGTTTGTGTACCATAGTTTGGGAACAGTTCACACAGCCACAAACACACAAACACCTCATCACAGATCCTAGAGACTTGGATTGGCAGTGGCTGGAGTTTGCAAAATGAGTATTATGATTTGTCTCCAAAAATGTTTCCTTGGTAAGTCAGTCTACTAAATTTCACAAGTTTTCCTTGCTGCCACAGTACTGTATTATTGAAGTTATCCCAGAACAGCTTTATTTTATGTCTCTGCACCCCAGCTCTCAGCTTCAGTTTGGTACAGGCACAGACTGCTAATTCATAGCATTACTGCCTGATCTGTGCAGGCCCAGAGTCATCAGTGATGAGGGTGTAAAACAAAGCAATCAGGCAAATTTCAAATTCTGTATTGGGAGAGAAAGAAAAAAAGGAAAACGTGGGTTTTTCCTTCTTCCATTATAGTATATTTTACATAAATTTTAATTACTCCTTTTTCTTTTTTTCCCCATCAATTTCAGTAATGTAGGAGGGATGAGTACCAGGCCCAGTGTGCAATGCTGGAAATGGATGGGGTTATTCACAAAATAGATTAACTGAAGCTTCTGGTCATTGGAACAACTGCTGTTGTTACCAGACTGAAAACCCTGAAGTACCATCTTTTTAAATAATCAAAAAAAATCTTAAAGTGCTAAAAAATGTCTTGTGCCTGAAATGAAGTTCTTTGTATTTGATGAAAGATTGAATCGAGTTGGACAGTGATGGTGTCTTAGTTCCTTTGCTTGCTTTAAGAGTAAACTTTAATCTCATTTATCCAACCCATTTATACTTTGCTTAGGAGTGTGCTTGGCTGACCCCTCACAGTCCCTTGTACTGGAGCAATGCTTATTAAATCAAGTGTGATTTTATTAGAACAAGAATATTTAGACAGAATGGCCCTTGACATCAATGTTCCTTATCATATGGAGACTACTTATTAATTTTGATTGAATGTGTAAACACTCTTTTAAAAATTTTTTTTCTATTCTTCTCTTGGTATGGGGCTAGTGAGGAGAGGAAGGACATTATTTTCTGTGCTTGTACAAGACAAATATTTTTGTAGATGCAGAGAAAACAGTGCAGTTACTGTTTTTAGCTTGAGCTGTTGGAAAAGAGAGACCTTATCCACACACTTCTGAAGAGTCACAAAATACGTGGATGCTTTCCCTCAGTAGTGAATTAAACATTGGTAATATCTGTCTCAAAAGCAGATTTTCATCTGCAGATAAGACCTGAAGGAGCAGTTAATGCCAAATGCACCTTTAAATCTTATTATACAACACTGAGGATGGTAGAAAAATAGAGGCTGAGACCAAAGAGGTAGTCAGGTGTTTCTGAAATCTTGCTGGTATTGGTTTCTCTCAATTTAAAATGTTTCTTCTTCTAAATGTTTGGGTTTTTTCTGATAAGTTATTGGTTTTATTCTCAAATCTTTATGAAGAGCAAGAATTATCTGATATTAACAATAGAAATTGAGAAGATTTGACTTTTTTATAGTTGAGGAGGTTTCATATAGTTTCATAGAGTATATGAAACAGGTTGCTAGATTTTTTTGTCTTGTATTTTGTGGACAGACAGCTCAGTAAAACGTTTCCATGTATTACATTGCATGGACTGCTTCCTCCCCTCTGCATCTCATTGAGTAACAGAGCCTTCTCATATCATGAGACAGATTTCAGTGGGCTTCAGATCAGGCCACAGAGAATGACCAGACCTGGTGGAAAAGAAATGAGCAGCAAAATGGTAAAGACATGTCAAAATAAAAATTTAAACCCCACACATATAAGACTGTGAATCTTTGGGCTGAAATAGTTTTTGGATAGCTACTATCTAGTAGCAGGTCCAGTGCAAAACAGAAGATCCAAATCACAGTTCCTAGCTGACGTCCTGTTGGATTTACTGTCTCCTTTCTGTGTGTTCCTACTGTCATGTAATGAAAGTGGTTTTTGGACAGAGTCTAAAGATGTGGCTGCGTTTTTTCATATTTCAGGATACATCTCTTGTCTGGTTCAAGTTGATGTAAGTTACTCAATGCAGCACAGTGATATCTGTTACTGTCAGGCTGAGAATATGTAATTCTGTCCACAAGGGAGATACTTTTCTCTCTACAGCGAGGCACTAGAGATAAGATGCAGGACAATGTTGACATTTCCAACTCTCAGCAGAAAATGAAGACTTGACAAAATAAGTCTTGTTAGGAGTCAGGGAATATCTTTGCAGGGTGTTTTTTGGATGTGAAGCACAAAAGGGGGAGGTGGTGTTAAAATGATGCTGTTTGAGAAGACGCTTCAGGGAAGAGGATAACAGAGGTCTGTTTTCCGCTTGGCTCTAGGAGAAGGGATAAGGTGTTCACAGTGTGTGTGCTGTTGTGTTACTAGCATGAAGATTATTCCTTTGGATGATGTTCAGTGTTGCAAGCAGCAGCATATGCTGTACTGCAGCACACAGGTGAACACTTGCATGCAAGAGTACTGTTTTTGAAGAGGAGTTGCCTAGAAAGCCCAAAGTTGTCCTTGTAGGTTTACTGGGACACGTGGTTGATGAATACTGCATGAATATTTAAAATTACTTTTATGGAATCCTTTACAAGCTTCACTGAACCTGCAGATGAGGAGAAAAGTGGGTTTGGATTATGTATGCTACTCTACCCAGAGTATAACATACCAATCTAACACGAAGAAAATATAATACCTAAAGTTAAGAGATTTTCTCACCTGCTCAGACAGTAGGGTTTCCTGGTGTCACTGAGCCTAGCACTGTGCTTGACAGTCCTCCTTTTCCTCCCCTGGAAATTCAGAATATAGATACTGCAGGGATTTAGGCATTCTCACTTGTTTCTCTTACCGCTTCAGTCCAGACCCTTGCCTCTGTTTAAATGCTGTTTTGAGTCAAAGGTGCCATATAGCTCATAAAAGCAATCACATTGCAGAAATGACATAATTTTCCCAGAAAAGGCTTCTCAGCTTTTTTTTACTGTCTCATTTAATGCTTCTTGCATGGTGAGACACAGCAAAGGCAGCTTGTTCCTCTCTCCTCCTTGGCCTTGTGAGAAGAGAAGGGTTTTGATGTGAGGTTGCATTTTGAGTCCCATGAGTTGCACCAGCTACTAGCTGTGACCATCACAGTCTGTGACCTCTGTGTGCTGGACAGAGTTAGTTAGTAAGTCCATCAGCAACTCTGGGCCAGGATATCTGGTAGCAGGGCTCACCACTGGGCTTCTACGTTTCCATGCTGGTTGCCAGCAGCACAGCCTATTTCTGCCATGAATTGCAGAGTTATTAAACTAGAGGAGAAGGTCGTGGAGGCGAGGCCCACGCAGTACTCATTGAGGAATAGAGTTGTCGTAGGCTATAAACATCATTAGAAATGAAGACGTCAGATGATGGTATATTCAGATTCCATGGGTGACATTTATTTGGATTTTCACTCTGTTTCTATTTGCAAACCCCCCACTCCTGAATGCTGTCTGCTGCATAGCAGACTTTTGACAGTTGTTTGAATGAAGCAGTCAAGACTTGCCATTAATTTCTCAGGATACCAGTCTGTGATCATGCTTTGTGACAGGCAGTGTGTTCGACCTGTTTAGTCTCAACTATTCTGCTCATGTTCCTGTAAATGGGATGGTTGAGTCGGGGAAACCCTCGATCATGGGAGAGAAATCACACCATTCCTGGACACCAGCTGAGAAGGAGCAAGGGAAGGAACTTTGGGAGACATTCAGTATGGGACACAGGAGAGGCATTGCATGGAACTGAGAGCAGTGGCTCAGGGGGCAGAGAAAACTTCCTAAAGACTGTGCTCCTTAAGGACTTCTTACAAAGTGGGCACTGTTGGCTGCAGTGACTGATGGCAGGAATAAAGCTTGAGGACAAGGATCTGCTTGCAGGGAGAGCATGGGTGAAGAGAGAATTGTTTTTAACCCATTTTCATTTCTCTTCCCTTTACAGTAGTACTTTAAAAATTTTTTTGTTAGTTTGAATGTTAACTATTTTACTTTATATTTTTAACAAAGCCTGACTTTTTTATTTGAAAAGTCCTTTGGTCTGTTTTGCAGAACTGTCTATAAAAAGAAGGTTTGGGACCTTTTCACACATTAAATATCACATTAAATAAAGTTAATCCTTATCTCCATCCTTGCCTGCTGCCACATGGCAGTACTAAAGGGCAAGGTGAAAAGGGATAAAGCTCCTTATACTGCAAAATGTGAAACAGCTTTGACCTTATGCTCAGTAATTCCCCCAGCAACTCAAGCACAAAAATCAACAAAATTAATATGAATGTGCAGGGTTAAGTATCAAGCAAATCCTGTGAGGACAGGGAAATTCAAAATGGTGTTCAGTGCTCAAGGACCAATTAAGCCCCAGTAGCTCAGTGCCTGTAGTGGGCATCACAGGTGGGCTGAGTAGGGTGCCCTGATCTAAAATGCATCCCATTTTCTTCAGGACCCTACACTCAACATGGGGTATGCACAAGATTGCATATGGAGATATATATATATATGTATAACTGCTAATACATTACACATTAAATCCATTCAATTAGTTTCTGCATTTGCTTGGAAATGTTAAGAGTTTAGCAAACGACAAAATCAGTATTACCAAAGCCTTGCATTTTCTTTTTTTGTTACCTTGGTCACCTCTAAAAGCTGCATGCCTTAAGTTTCTGTGTTCTTTTAGGTCTCAGGAGGGTGTAAGTGTTTGCAAGGGATCCCTAGAGACAGAGCAAGGCGCTAGGGTTGTAAAGCTGTGGTGTTCTAATATGAGGAGGCAGAAAGCCAAATTACACTGACAGGTTGAGTACCAACAAAATAATAAACTAAATGCAGATTGTGTGTCCAAACCTCTTCTGCTTTCAGTTCCCACTGGGACACTGTTCCAGTGCCCTTGTTCCATTTGACTTTCTTGCAGAGAAATTGGACAGTATCCAGTTTTTAAAATTACCTCAGTTTTAATTTATTCTGGTTTTGATGTTCATTGCACCATATAACTAATGGTCCCCAGATTTTTTCCTTAGTCTATGAGTCTATAATTTACCTGCCCAATGTCTCAAAGGCAGATACCACTTACTTTACAAGTTACGTATAATTTTTATATCCATATGTTTATATAATATATGAGGTTTCTGGGGTCAGTGATGGAGATGATTTACGCTTCATGAACATTTCCAGCCATTCAAAAGACAAGTGAATTTCAGTTTTACAGAGGCATCTTAGCAGAAACCTGCACAGGTCCAGCATATTTAATATAACTTACACTCAGCAAAAAAATGAACAAGCTGTTCTCCCTTAGGGCTTAGTACCAACCTTGCAGAACTAGGCATGATCCAGCTTAATGTATTCCTTTGCCATGATAGGGTTTTTTAAAGAAAAACACAGAGATGGGGGATTCTGGGAAAAAGGCACATGAATTATGAAGCACTGAATTTTATATGTCAGGACTTAGGAATACTAGATTACAGTTCCCACTGAGGCACCTTTATGTAAACCTGGAAATGCAAAGGGAAATCAGTGAAACAAAGCTGTAGCACTTGCTAGGGCCCTCTTCAGAACAGATTAAATTTAGATAAAGCTCAGATCCTGAGCCTTGTTTTCTCCGTGATTGCAGGGCTCTAGGAATGGGAGTTTTATATATGTAAGTAGATGAGAATGATGGTGAGAATTATATTCTGAAGACTGGGCACATAAGGGCACAGAATAGCTCAGGAAAGCAAATCTGAGCAAGATGTCCCATGATTGCAGAGCAGCTGGTGGAAGTGAGCTCTGGTCCAAGGTGAGCACGGATTCCGGAGCCCTGCGGGCACTCACCCGCTGGCTGCCCATCGCCTCTCGTGGCTCCCTGTGGCTGGCCAGGGCAGAACATGGACACTGATTTCCTCCTGCATCTAAGCCTGGTATGATCTCTGTGTGCTCTTGCTGTTCTCCTGGCATTACGGCGTTCAGACACGGTGGAAAGGGAAATTGGCCAATTTGCGGCAAAGCAAGGTAATGCATCTTTTGTCACACGTGTGCCAGTTTCACATGTATCATCTCCTCTTGTTTTCACTTGCACATACACACTCAGAACCAAAGGCACTGTAGCTTTCCTAAAGCCTGGTAGAGGCAAAAAAACCTGCAGAGATCTGGAACCTTGTCTGACCTTAAGAATTCTGATCTGAATAGAGAAGCAACGTGTGTAACTTTGCATCCATTAGCCACAGAAACAAAAATCCTCCTAAGAATCAGACAGGTATCTCTATTTCAGTCTGTGCTTGAAGGAACTGGTAACTTTTACTGTCCAAAAATGATGGGTTTTTTTAGAGGAAAGAGGGGATGCAAAGACACTGCTTATATCATACTTGCACTGCCCAATAGGTTATCCTAAACAATGTGAAATGTTTTTTGCGTGTTTCTAACAAACTGTTCCTTCTTCTTGCTCCTTTTCTTTTATCCTTCATAGATGATGAAATACATTGAGTCCAGTTCTCCCCTCCTGGCATGCCATATGTGCTGTGTGATACCCTTCTTTGCTAGATTGCTCCAGCCTTTGAGGAGGTGGGAATTTATTCCTGGAATCATTCCAGTGTCCAGATCACTTTCATTGTCTTTATTAGTATGGACTGTAGCCCATCATCGTTGAGGAGAACAGTTGGTAGGGAGCACATGAGATAATTGCCTAAAATGAACTCTGCCTCCACAGGACACAAAACCACTCAGTGGCATTGAAGTATTCTCATTCTGGCTTAAGTCACCTTTCTCCCTGTAGGCAGTATCTGGTTCTTACCTATGTAATGGGGACCATATGCTCAGCCCAGACCCAGTCCCAGGCTTAGACCATCTGCCTATAAAGCAATAGACTTTTTCTTTCCTGTGGACCTTTCTAGGTGGCATCTCCATCCTTCAGGTACAGGATGGCTGGCAGCAAAGAAATAAGCTTTTCTGCATGCTCAGTATTGAGCAAAGCTCAGTGGTCCAAAGGGTCAAACTCTTCCATCTGCTCATTCCCATGCTTGGAACAGCTCTGTGCATTAGGGACAGCCTCTCAAATATTGCTGTGCCTCATGCTAATGTATATAACGTTCATGGAATCACTTAGGTTGGAGAAGACCTTTTAGATCATCAAATCCACCACTAAACTATGTACCTAAGCACCAAGTCTTATAAATATCATCAGGAATGGTGACTCAACCACTTCCCTGGGCAGCCTGTTCCAGTGCTTGATAACTCTTTCAGTGAAGAAATTTTTCCTAATGTCCGATCTAAATTTCCTCTGGTGCCACTTGAGGCCATTTCCTCTTGTGCTGTCTTGTCACTTGTGGTAATTTACATGACTTCACTGTTTTTGAAATCTGTTGTCAAGTGGAGTTTTCACTTGAGGCTTCTTTTTTGAAACCTGTGTGGTTTAAGCAAAGATAAGAAGCAAAAACACTCAGGAGCAGCACAGCCCTGCAGCACTTGGATGCCTTGGGGCAGCTGTGTGCCATCACAGCTCACTGTAGCAGCTGGAGGGCCTCTCTCAACCCTTTAAGGGGAAGAGAGGTTGGGGTAGAGAGTTTGGCTGTTTGTTAGGCTCTTGTCTGGCCTTCCCCACTTGAATTTATTGGGTTGCCAAGGAGGGAAGAAGGCAGTAAGCTCTTGCGTTCTGGACATAAAACTGAACTGTAACCATGGCCTGAATTAGAAGTATCAGGACAAGTGCAAAACCTCATAAACCAGTAAGCTCTTTTACAACCTACTGTAAGTGCTTGTTTTACCCTTCTAAAGCCACAGATCTCTTTGCCACCTGAGTGAGCAGGAAGCTTTATTAGAAAATGTTTCTCTGTGTTTGCATCCTGCTTGGTTTGGTTGGTTCCTATTAGTTAGTAATTGTTTCATTAGTGTAGAAATAGATGTCATGTTACTTTTTCGTGTTGGTTTTTATCCCACCCTGTTGTGGTGTGAACATTTCTTATGGTTTGCTTGCTGCAGGGAAAATGTGAAACAGGCTGTGTAACACGAGGCAGAAACAGAGAAATTGCCTTAGCTTGGGAAGAGCCTTGCTTCTTGCCCTCAGCTGGCATCCACAAACCCATCAATATTAAAGCCAAGTGTGAGCCAAAATGACCCAGCTTTACAATTATAAAGGAAAGGGTGAGGGGAGGTTGAACCAGAGCAGGTTAAGAGACTGAAAAAGAATAATTTGGAGGTTTGCACTGCTGAAAGCACACCAGTTTCTAGTTACTACTGGTTGAAACAGGAAGGAGTAGAAGCACTGGTGTGTTTTATGGGGTCTTTTTTCTGATTATGCCTTTGCTCTCTCACCTGCTAGTGCTTTCTGATCCATGGATCTCCAGTAGGAGTGTCCTTTGTTTTGGCCCTGTCCCTGCAACAGGGCAGCACAAGAAGGCAGAGTCAATGGGTCTGTGTGGTCTGATGTTTACAGAGTGGTGCTGGTGCTGTGGGATTTTAGTGGCTGAAAGAGCTGCTGTATTAACCACTAGTCTGTCCTGCTGTGTCACAGAGGACATAGATCCTAGCCAGGTATGACTTTCTGACAGAAACTGGTAAAACACATGTGGTACTATTTATGGTGAATAAATAGTGAATGGTTTAATATATTATGTGCTCATCCTGGCGTGATGGAAATTTAAAGGTGTGATGTAGGGGTTAGAGAGGACTTCTAGCAAAGCTGCCCTTTTCTCAACACCTCACAACCTGAAATTTTCTGCAGCAGCTGGGGGGAGAGAGATGGAACATGTAGGGCTTTTGGAGAAAATGTATTTGAAGAAAAAAATGTTGAAAGAGGAGTTGAATGAAGAACAGGAGGAAGCTCCAGGCTTTTGCAGTTGAAGGGAAGGGGAAGACTCTGTGAGTGTAGACATGAAGATCGTGTGCTGTTTGGCTGGGGAGGAACAGGCAGGTAGAAAACAGCAGTTAGCAAGTGTCCAAAATAAATGTGAGACTTAAAAGAGGCTAAAAATAGTTCAAAGGCCATGGTGCTCTCTGTGTGTGCAGGACTATCATGCAGTAACTCCGCATGATGCCATTGTTTCGTTGGAGCCTTTGGAAAAACACAGAGCACGCTGCTGGGAGTGCATTTCTCTCTCCTTTGCCCTGTGTATCTTGGCAGTAAAGACTCTGAGGCTTAGGGTTTTTTAGCAGAATTAAGTAGCAGGCAGTATACCCACAGCTTTCCTGTGGGAGAGCTTGGCCTGATATCCCTGTGACCTGCTGTGGCTCTGTCCCCTCCTGGACCTTGTGGTCATGGGACACGGCTAATGTTTTTGTTTTCATGGTAAATTGAAAAAGCCAACAGACATGTTGAAATTCAGGTGTAGTCTTGATATTTCAAGCAGAGATTGTACAGACACTTCCCCCCCTCCCTCCCCAGATAACTTTAATGCAGGGAAAAGAGCTGCAGCAGAGAGCTTTGCACTGTAAGGAACTGGTGAGTGGTACATGAAGCACAGCAGTCTGGTACTGGCAGTGCCTGCTTTGTGAGAGAAAGGGAGTGGTAGTAACAGTGTATGCTGTACACTAGTTGTAGTTTTTCATACTGGGGTAGTAATGGGAGCTGCTGGACTGGGAATGAGCAACATGGCTCCTCCTTGAGCCCTGGAGGCTGAGAAAGATTGTTGGGCAACAGGGAGAGAAGACTTGTTTTGAGCAAAGCAAGAGAAGGCAGGGAGGACACATCAGCTCTTGGCAGGGCTGTGCTGAAGAGCGGTGGAGTCGCTGCTGGGTTGGCAGACCCAGCAGGGACACAGTAAAACTCTGCCATGTAATGGAACAGTAGGACCAACACCTAAAGCATCATGTCAGGCAATCCATGCTGCCTGGGCTTGCTGTCCTGTGAAGCAAAGGTGGAAGGAGAAGGAGGAAGCAGTGGTTAAAAAAATGTCTTGTTAAAGGTAAGGGTTGACTGCAGAAAAAAAAGGGGTAATACTCTGCAATGCTTTAATGTGAGGTCTGTGGCTGTGTGTGACAGCAGATTGTGGAGTTACTGCATGTCGGAAGCTGTGAGGCAAAGCTCTATAGGTAACTGGTTCAAGCAATTTGCCAGGAAACTAAATGTCCTAGAAGTTCTCCAAGCCTTTGTGATTCAGCAGCAAAAAGAAATTTCTACACTTACTGACAAGTTGCCACTGCATACGTACAAGGTAGTTAGGTCTTTGGAGTAGCAGTAGTAAGAACTTGGGTTTCCTTGTAACTGTTTGTGGTTCTCTGTCAACCAAATCTACATCTTCCATTGTTCTCTTTTTTTTGGCCATTCATGATTTTGGACCTTTATTAGGAAGAACTAGTTTCTAGAGGTGTTGAAAGTGGGCTATATTGCTATGAGGCATACGAATACTAATGATGATGGTTTTTCTTTTTTAAAGTCTTGGTTATTTTCCCCTTTCCAAAGAGCTCTGTAAACTGCAAGCTTTTATCATTGATGGTGGGAGAGTATTTCCATTCTCAGTTTGCATGTGGAGAGACTGACATGCAGAGAAGAACAGTCCAGCATTTTCAGAAGTGTCTTTTATTAGGAGGCTGACATTTCCCAAGATTTTCAGAGATGCTGATCATATGGGGCATCTCTGGACACCAGCTAAAGTGCTTAGTATTTATGAAACTGGAAAGCATTGATATTGTACAAAACTTGAGGCTACTCTGGAGAACATTGGCCTAGGAGACTTTTTGAGCTAAGGGGCCTAAAAGAAATCCTCCACATCACTGTGATTAGTACTTCACTGCTCCTCTATCAGAGATTGTTCTTTATGATGTTTATTCTTTAGACTGTGACTGTGCTTGCCTTGGCCTGTCAGAATCCTTTTTGTGATAGCGTTGTGTGTTTGAATCTTCCATTTTGCCTTTGTTGTTCTGACTAATCTTGACCATGAGCAGCACAAACAGATGTCGTTTTACTTCAGCCTCTTCACTGGACACTTGGGTGTGAAAGAGAGGAGAAACCCCAGCACTCCCAGAGAGAGTTTTTATCCGTGGCTGGGTTCCTCCTGAGTTTCAACTTAAATTCTCGCTAATGTTAAAAGTGTTGATTTAACAGTTTTTAAAAAATAGTAAAAGAATTGGGAGCTCTCTTGCGAATGAATTGGCAAAGCATTGGTTCTGACTGTGTAGTGTTTCCAGTGTACACATGACATGGCAGTACCTCATTACTCTCTTTTCAAGCAGAGTTCATTGATTTGTTTTATTTTACCTTGACTGGTGTGGGTATGCATGAAAAATGAAACCACCCTTAACTGTAAGCAGAAAAAAAAGTATTGTGCTTTTTAATTGTTTTCATTTTTGGTAGAGCTACTTTAAAATGCAATTATACTTGTGCCTAGGGGCGTGTGGGATTGGAATATTGGTGTCCACCTTCCAGCACTCTTTCAGACACCTTATACTTAATTTATATGAACCCTTTGGGAACCACACCATTATATAAGTGTTAGCTAGCAAAAATCATCATTGTTGCAAACAAACATACTTGTCTTCAGAACCATTTTGTAGGTAACTTTTTTTTTTATTAATCTAAGTGCTGTGAATATGGACTTTAGAGTTCTTCTCAAGTGACCTCCTATGACGATGTTCTTCTGTGCATGGGGACAAGAGACAGCTGGGGAAAATGTGAATCACCTGCTCTGGCCAAACATGAAAAGAGGAAAAGGCAAAAAAACCAAGTCTTTTGGGAAAAATAAGTCTATTAGTTGAAGTTCTGGTAATCCTTTTTCAGACAAGGCTTTTATTATAACAAGGAGAATTTTCCACAAATAATCTTCTTTGTTTGCTATGCTTTTTTGTGTTTTCTATTTAATTTTTTCAACACTTTATGTAAGATGAGATGTGTCTGATGTTTTTGGAAAGATGCGTAGGCACAAGCTACTTGTTGCAGGGAAGAAATTAAGGCCACTGTCATACACAACTTATGTCAGTTTGGCTAAGTCTTTTTTTTTTTTAAGTATTCATGATTAAGTAAAAAGAAAATTTTCCATCCTTATCCTGTCTTGTCCCTATTTCTCAGATGATCTGAAGTAGTACAAACTGTTTCAATTGAAGTGCATTTGCAAAGTTGTTTACAATCAGTTAAGCATAACAGATTTGAGCCAGATTAATGTGAATTTACCCTTCAGATCTACAGTAGTAACTTGTAAACAGGGGCAATACAAAATGGTTTGATCAAAGTTCTGGAACCTCTATAACCTCAGCTAAGTTGACGGATGCAGATGTTTTGCCATGCAAAGATTTAATGTGAAATCTGATTTAAACCATGGTGCTTCTATCTTCTTTAATGTTGCAATTGGTGCAAGGCATGTGAATGCATATCCAAATTTTCCATTATGTATTTGTCTGTATCTCTACATATATATCTGTAGCTATAGAGATCCCTCCTTCTTTAACCAGAGATATGGACACTTCTGTGTCTGGACTTTCAGATTCCTTTTGTGTGACTGTCTAGCAGATTATTCCTTCATTGTTTCTTAACGGCTTTCAAAGATTTTAGTTCCTCTGTTTTAAATGTAAAACACTCCTACTCCATGTATGTTTAGAGTACACTCATGGTTACTAAAAGGTATCTTTCTCTTCATAAGCCAGGCTGATGATTCAGTGTCAAAATTCAGTCGTTTCTTGGGCAGAGATCTTGCCTTCTGGTGCTGGTCCAAATGAAGTTTTTAATGGCTGGATCTCTGCTTATACACAGAGGTGTTCTTGTGATTGCTGAAATTACACTTGATTATTTACCTAAGGATAATAATATGCACTGTGTGTAACCTCTTCCCTTGGCTTTTATTTGAATACTAAAAGGAGAGAAATGATCTGCCTAAAGAGGTTTCCTTTGTGTTTCCCTTCTCATCCTCTCTCTCTCTCTCAGAGGGGAAAAAAAAAAAAAAGCCCAACTGCCGTGTTCTCTAGCTAAAACCCATTCAAACAAAAGAAGTCTTAAATACATATTAATCACCGCCACCTTTAATTTTTCAATCACTGCTTGATTAAATTGCTGCCTAGATTTGTCCTTTCACAGATAGGGCCTGGCGAGTGCTCTGCAGTGAACTCAAACAGAGAAGTAATAAAGTGCTTTCTGTCACAGGCACTCCCCAAAGCGCTAGACACAACACAAGTTATTAAAAAAATATCAAAGAGTGAGCTCCTATAAACTGTGCATAGAGGAAAAAAATGATTGTCCAGGGAAGGGGAAGAAGATTTTAATTTCGCATCTGCAATTGTGAAGGCAAATATATCTGTATAAAGGATATTTGAAAGTCAAAAAAAAATGAGCAAACTTGAATGGCTGGGCCTATGTCAAGACACAGGTTTGTAATGGTTTTACCACTGTCAGAATGCAAGTGCCTGGTTTTATTTCCTTTCGGTATAAATTTCAGCATAGGGCATGTCTAGCAGTTGGTAAACTCACATTGATCCACAGCCAGAGTCACAGAATGCATCAGGTTGGAAGGGACAAGAATGGGTCCTCTGGCCCAACCTCCCTGCTCAAGCAGGGCCATCCAGAGCACACGGCACAGGATTGTGTCCAGATAGATCCTGAATATCTCCAGGGAGGGAGACTCCACAGCCTCTCTGGGCAATATCTTCCAGTGCATGGTCACCCACACAATAAAGTTGTTCTTCCTTAACTTTACCTGCCTTTAAATCTTGCCTCTGAGAATGCAGGTATTCCAGCCCTGATTCCAGTGAAGGCGGGGTTCTGCACATCCCTCTTCTGATGCTCCACAACCATGATGAAAATGATCTATGTTGCTCTAGGATGCAGCAGTAGTCCTGTGGATCCTGAGCCACCTTCCACTAGTGAGCAGTCAAGGTGCCATCCCCATGCTGGGCCACTGTTTGGCGTCTAGTGCTGATACCAAGGTTACTGTGTAGCCTGACGTGAGCCAGCAGGTCTTTTGTGGTGGCTGCCCTCACTCTGGAAGTGAGCTGTGAAGTTGGCTTTGGCACTGTGTTGTGTTGTGTTGCGATACACCTGGACTCTGTGCATGACAGCATAGATGCTGATCAAAGCACACTCAGTCAGCGTTAGTGTATCCCGGTGGCTCAGCACTTGGAATAGCTAGAACAGGGTGTTTTACAAAGCCCTGTCCTTCATCTGCATGTGTTAGCTGCCAGCAGGAACACTGATTATCCAGTAAATACACAATAAAGTGGACAAAATGAAGCAAATAGCTGCAGTTAAGAGTGCACATTTGGCTTCCTGGCTCTAACTGAGAAGTAACATCCAGATGAAATGACTGGTTTTCTTTAAAATAAAATTGGGAGTTTTTTGCACATGAGCATCCACTTGGCTTTATATCTTGTCTTTGACCAGTCTTCAAACCTTGACGTTTTTAAGGGCTTATATTGGACAACCTTGTCCTTCTTGTTACGATATTTCACGGAATGTGTTGCTGTGTTCTGACACAAATACTTTTTCTTTTTTTCCCCTGCTGTGGCCACAAGCCCGAGTCAATAGAGAGTCAACATATGCTCAATCATTATAAGTCAATTTTAAACCAATTCAAGAATGTCCATACCGGGGTTTATGTGGACAACAATTTAGTGAAAAAATCAATGTTTGGCATCATCTGTGGCAGTTTAACTAGCTTCCTTCCCATTCAGCTTCCAGACAGTTAATAGCTGGCAAACTCCTGCAACAAAATGTTATCTTAGGCTTACATAATCTTCATTGGTTGAAGGATTTTAGAGGTTGATCTTCCTCCCTTAAGTTTATATTGTGCAGATCTTTACCCAGCTCAGGGTGTAGTGGAGACAGCCTGTTTCATGCTGAAAAAGCCTGTAACTACAGCTTTTTGAAAGCAGAAGAGTCTTGCAGACAAGATAACAGAGTAGGATTCAAGAGAGCCAACTGCTCATTTCTTCCACTTTTACTTTATCTTTCTGTCTTTTCCCTGCCCCCAAACAGCTGCAATAATACAAATATCACATGTGGTGTGTGTGCTTATTTTCATTCATTTGTGATCAGGAAGTTTTTTTAAGAGTCAGTGATTACAAAGGTAATGAAACTACTGGAGATTGTACTCACTGAGTGTTTGGAGTAGTGCTGGCCTGTTGGTGATATTCAGTAACCACGTCTGCTTTTATTGATATGCTTTGATATAAATCTGGGGCTGCTGTCACAGTGATGAGGCTGGTCTAAAGAAACCTGTCACCACGCAAAGCTTCATCTAATTATTTAGCAAGTGCCTTTGAAACATCAGAGCTAAATATGGATTCCTTCTGGTTAATAAAGATGTGATTTCTGTGAAAGATGCATTTCTTCCCTTAGTTTTCTGGTACTGTTAAAGGAATTCTGCTGCTGCAGTGGTTTTGATGCAGTGCTGACCATGATTGCAGAAGCAGCATTGTCTCCGTAAGAGTTGCAGACTTGAAATAGGGTCACAACACTAAAATTCATGTTTATTTTGCTTACCTGTAGAAAGATGGAGGAGTGAGGTGTATTTCTATTCTGTGGTATAGTTACATGTTCATTGCCCTTACATTAGGCTTCATGGCCCTCAGCTAAAGTTACTGCCAGTGTCTGCAGGGTAGAGACAGGGAGCTGGGGTTGGTAATTGCTGTGGTCTCTTACTGCGTAGCAATGTATGTACCCTGTGTGTCAATGAACAAGCACATCTCATACAGCTCTGCAGTGAAATGCAATCATCCCACAATGAGCAATAACAATTCAAAAGCACTTCATAAACATTCTGTTTAAACAACAACAACCCCCTCCCCAAAACCACAAGACAGCAGTGGTATTTCATTTTCACAAAATTACTTGGAGAGCTCTTTGTGGCCTGTACTAGAAATATTATTGGAGCAGTGGGTCAGAGGCTTTCCTTCCCTGCTGTCTTTTCCATTTAGCATCAAAATACATTTGGACTTCCTCCTCCGATATGATGCTACTGTTTACAAATCTTCTTTGGGCTCTGAAACCCTTACTGAGACATCCTGTACTATTGGCTGATGGTTTGAGAGAAGGATCCAGGGCTGAACCCTTGCAAAAGGCAGTAGGTTGGATATAGAAAATGTCAGCAGAATACCTGTGTGCTTGCCACCATTTCTCAGGAAGCACAATCACATTTTTTGATTTCTGCATGTCCGTGAGTGAGTACTACTAGAAAAAGCTCATAAGGGAAATTATTTCTAATCCTGTGGCATGGTCTATCCCTTTACTTGTCTAATTATTATTGTATTGTGCCACGAGTTTGATGCCACATGTTAGTCACTCCTTTGTCCCATCATGTGCCACAATCACTTTAGTCCTTCCACTAGAATAACACAACCACAATCATCATTTCTTGAAGGTGTGACATCTTGGGATACTGAAGTCACTAGGCAGGCATGTGGTTAACCTTTGCATCTGCTGTAATTTTGTCAGCTAATGGAAATTATTGAAGGACCTGAGACATGAACTTCACAACAGACAATACCTGTAGACAGGTAACCTCTTGGGCTTACCCCAAGTAATTAAGTCTTATAACTGAATGGCAGATGCCCACTTTATTGAGTCATTGGTTTAGCAGGGGGATGGTGTTACAACACATACGATTGCTTTACTGCATGCGCTGAGTAACTTCTAATTTAGACAGATGAATAATTAATACAAAAGGAGCTTTAATAGAAGTAAGGTCATCTGCTTTCAATTATAAAAGCTGGAGTTATTGCATAGATCAAGAAGGGCACAGCACGCAGGATGTGTTGATCCTTCAGGCTTAGATTGATTTGCCTCTTCAGATGAAACTATTAGAAGTAGAGAAACTTGAAGAGCAAGAAAAGAGGGATGTGAGGATTTTCATCACGAGCACCCTCACCCATGAAATGACGAAACAGCAACTTGTGTGAGCATGACCAGGCTGCTGGTAGAACATCCCTGCTGTGATCTGTTGATTTATGCATCTGTCTGCAGGTGGCCTTTTGGGCAGAGCAAGGAAGTCTGGAGAAGTGCTTTATCAAAATATACCATTGACCAGCTACAGTAGGCTGGTCACTCTGAATTCCCAAAAATGAGTATTTCAGGGATAGAAGTCTCTTACATCATGTGTGATCACTGTGAAGGGCAGGAGTTTAATCTTTTGCATTTGCTTGACAGCCTTTTGATTGATAACAAATGTTGTTAGAAGAACATATGCTGTCAGCTTCGATTGTCTTCCTTTGTAATTTTGACAGACAATGTTCCCTAAATGTATGACACGGAGAATTACTTGGTGAAGACTGTCACATACCAGGACAAAGGGATTTTAAGAAGTATAGCTACAAGTAAACGTCCATCTTTGCCAGACCATTGCTACAGATCCTTTGAGAAGAGATATAAAAGGATTTATTTGAGGATAAATCCTTGTTTAAGAATTGCTGTTGTCCAGCATGAGGAAAGGGTGAATGTGATTTTAACTGAGTAAGGCAATTAAATATGATGCAAAGGTTTGGATTATTTTGCCTTCCTCCTCACTCTTTTTTTTTTTTGTCTGCTTTCCAAACAGATAAGGGGAAGCTGAGTGATACTGTAAGGAAGATGCAGGTGGGATGAAAGAATCAGGATGCAAAACAGCCAAGAGGTGGCAATTGTATTTGCAGAGGGTAGGGAAACAGCTGAGAAGATGACAGGGAAAGCTCATTTGTACATCTGGGAGCTGCTGACTTAGATGGACAAGGTAAAAGATACAGGCCTGGAAAAGAAACCTTTAGTGAAGAGAAGCTTATAAACATCAGTGCCAGAACTAAATTTGATGAGTCTGTGGAGCTGCATAATTTATGCCTGTGAAACATCTTGCCAGTTAGGTATATCTTTTTTCTTTTGCCCATATGCACACACCTGAAGATCAGGTTTGTGTTCTGTGGGTTTTCTCTTGCTTGTTGTCCCCCTTCTGCTGGATTTTCTTTTAATTTGCATTCTAAGTATTGAAGGATATCGGGGTTATTTCAGGTTTGCTGGTTTTCCTAATATACCATCAGAGTTTTTTGAGAGCATGGCATTTACTGAATGGCAGAGAGCTTTTCCAAGTCTGTGAAAGGACCTTTGACTCACTCAGCTTTAGACCTTTCTTCATGTTAAGCCTCAGTCTTTGGAGTTCACAGCTCAGTGATGCTGTGTCTGTCCTTGGGCACACTAGATGACAAAACTTGGGTGTGCAGAGAAAAGCGGCACCTCAGCTCTAATTTTGGGTGAATTCTGTGGCTGTTTTATTTTCATGTACTACTCTGTGAGCTGACAGTTTAGTTAGGGGTTTTTAATTAGTTTTTAGATGCCATTGTTGTGGCAACAAAATGACGAATGCTCTTGTCCTCCCTTACTGAATTGTTCTTTTTCCAGAAGGAAAATTAAATGAGAAGTAGAATCAACAACAGTGAAAAACAAGATAGGAATAAAACCACAGGATTATTTCCTTCTTTCTCTCTTCCTCAACTAAATGAGAAGGTGGACTAAGGCTGAACAGACTCTGTCTTGCTGTGGGGAAGCACAGCAGCCTTTCTGTGCCTGTCCAGTTTTATAGCAAGCAGTAAATAGTCGTGAAGCACTTGAACACAGTGTATTTATGTGCAGGTAGGTTCCGTGTTCAAAAATGACAAGAATTTGTGTGCTGGTGGGAGTGTTTGTTATAAAATCTTCAGAGGAGCCTGTCTCAGTTCAGTTATCTGAACACATTTCTTCATCTGAAAAACAACCGTACCAGCTGAAAATGTTTGCAATGACAGGGGGAAGAAAGAAAGGCCTAGAAGTTTTCTTCAGAACTAAGAAATCTGTCTCCAGTGGCACCCTTTTATTTTTAAAAAGGTTGCTTTGAAAATACTACTGGGAACTTGAGCCAGCACTCTTAAAGCAGAGGAAGTTTGGGAATAGTTCATGGCCAAAAAGAGGGCAGGGAGTATGGCGTTGGGTAAGAAGGACACACACCTATGCACACAAAGGTATGCTCTTAGCATCCAGCTTTATAAAAACTGTGTGTTTAATCCCAGTAATAAAACTTTACAGTCAGAATTTCTGTAAGCATGTCGCTGTTGCCGTGCCAGTCAGAACTAAGGCCTCGGCCACGGAGTTTTGCTGTGTGATGCAAAAGAGACCTGAAACGGCAATGTGGGCTTTTCCTCCCTTCCTCTCGCTGTGATTCAGTAATTCAGCCAGAGGCACAGTTGGTGACAAGCACCAAAAAGGTTCATTCCTAGTACTTGCTCTCTCTGGCTGGCTCAGATATGCTGTTTGTATGTGTGTCAGTTTTTCACGCCTGCTTTGGAACAGCCAGGGAAGATAATGTGAGAAAGGAGAGAACACTGCCTTATTCTTTCCTTTTGTACCAACGCTCAGGCTAACCCACGCAGGAGTCTTTCAAAAGACAAAACTCATATCAATAGCCAGCCCTGCTGTATCTTTTACACCCGGCATTATAAATTGGGCCTCTGGTTTGGATTGATACTCTTCATGAACAAACTCGGAAAATGGAATTTAAAAACAAAAAGAAGGGATTTGATTGTTTTAGCTTCATTACACTTCATGTTGCTGCTGCTCCTCCCCATGGAGAGACTCTCTGGCTGTTTCAGACTCTTCTCATTTACAGAGTGTGATTGTATGAGTTGACCAAATTTTCCAAACCATTGATCTTGCTGCAAATGCTCTGCTGACTTGTTTCTGGTTTGTGTGCAGACAGTTCATGAGTTGTGTGGAATTCTAATTGAAGACAGTTGAGGGGTCTGTATTTTGCTTTTCTACATTACTAGATGCTATATCCCCTACACATTGGGTGAAAAGGGGACATAAACCATATAGGAAAGGTTCTGCATGTTGGCACAGTTGCTTACAAGTTAATGCTGTTCGTAGGAGCTGGATTTGGCTATGTCATGTGAGTCATGCCTGTAGGTAATTGAAATACTTTAAATTACATCAGAGGTTTGGAGAGCAAATACCGTTTTAGGAGTATGCTTTATACACCATGCACATGTGAATGGGCCTGTATGAGGGCACACAGCTTTTTCTTTTCGTTCTTTTTTTTTTTTTTTGCTTCTTGTAGCAATCCTTTTCCCTTTCCCTTAACTCCCATTGTATCTGAAGTGGCTTTATCTGATGAGTTCTGCAGCCCAGACAGACTTAAACTACTTTATTTCTTTCTCTCTCATCTGCTCTGCCTGGCTGCAGGTTTACCCCATTATTACACAGACACCAGAGACCATCAGTAGCAGATTAGGATTGGATAAACTTTCCTGTGCATGTTCAAATCCTATCACATACTCATTACAGAGCAGCTGCACACCCAGGGAATTTCATTGACCAAAGTCTACCTAGTGAGCTCTAAACTTTGTGTTCTGTGTCTGTATTAATCCTGCCACACTGGCAGCTTTTCTAAATGGAGAACAGAGTGTGTGAAAGTATGTGAATGTAAAAAGTCTTTCACAAACTCCTCATCTGCAGTTGCCACAGAAGACGCCACAGGGGTGGAAGGCATGAGCAGCACGTGTGTGGAATTTAGGTGTGAACAGTATCCTTGTAAAGAATGCTCTGACATCAGAGAGGTGGATGGCGGGTCTTGGTGCAGGGTGTTATGTGTAAAGTGGTTCCTCCTTCTTGCTGCACCCATCTGGCATCACATAGAAATCGTGTCCTCAGAGCTAACCACGTTGAAGTGTCTCAGATGGGCCAGGTGAGGCTGGAATTGCTGCAAATTCCCTCTACCTCTTGCTTGGCCTATGTTTTTCTCCCAGTTTATGCTAGAAGGACTTTGTCTCGCTTTGCATCAATCTGTTAGCTGTGGGACAAGTGCTGGTAAGCCCTTGTGGCCTCCAGTGTCAGCCTTCCTATAGCCAGTGCCATCAGGAACAGACTGTAGTGAGCATTTATGGAGGTCCAGTGTAATGGCTGGGGCTGGATATTGCACAGGATGCAGCGAAACAGTCTTTTAATGTCCCAGAGCATAATAACCTTAAGGCCTGGAGACAGACAGTGAGTGCTCTTTGGTCAGCACTCAGCTGCAGAGCTGGAACAGCCTCCTGCTTCCCTGTGGCCATTGCTCTGCAGAAGGCAATGCCTTGGGTTTACAGAAGGTTTTGGCTTCTCTTTAACCCTACATCCAAGTGCTTCTGCCATAGCATCTGTGGAGAGCTGTTGAGTATGTCGATACATTGAGAGGCACCTGGAGAAATGTTGGTCTCTCTTTTCCTGCTAGAACCTTTGAGGGTCTGTTTTACACAGGAGAGCATTTGGAGGCTGATGTAAGGAGAGGGGAACACTTTCTCATTGGCAGTGCTGAGCATTCCTGCTTTTCATACAAATATTGCCACTATTTAATTCTGCAGTTCAAGATGGCAACAGCAATAAAGTCAGCAAGCAGATGCTTTGCAGAGAGAAATTATTTCTCTGCCGTTGGTTTTCTTGCCCTGTAGCAAAGTTTTATTATGAGTAGATTGTGTCTGCAATAAACCTGGCTTTCTGGGAGCTGCTCTCGGGTAGGAGACATTAAAGTTTCCCTGTGATCCTCTTGTCCCTTTTGTCAGAGTTATTTTCCCATTTTTAGCTGGCTTTAAGGTAAGGATATGCTTGTTTTGTCAGTTCAACAGTGAGGGAAGCCGAAAGTCTTACTTGTCAAAAGTCCTTTCAGAGGAACGCCCCACAGTGTGTTCAGTATGCTAAGTACCACGTGCTGTTGTGCCACCAGCAGCGCTGGAGTTTTGGGGGTGTTCTAGCTGCTTGTAGCTGCTGGTTTGTTTTGATTGAAAGAGGAATAACCTGAGTTTTAATCTATTTATAGTACTACAAAGCAGTAGGATTCCTGCCTGAGTCAGGGTTGTTCTTCTTCACTCTGAAAAGGTTTACATTGCCTGAAAGGCTGTGCTGGACTTTTGTAGTGAGTGAAAGCAAGTGTGACAGACTCAGGCCTCTCCCAAATGAGAACTTTCAGTGGCAGCAGTGGCTGGGAAGGCACTTCTGCAGAAGAGGGTCTCACTGCAGGGCAAGCTCCTCTTTCCCTCTAAAATCTCTTTTTCTCTGTCTCTTCTAGTGTGTGAGTTTGTGTAAGCATATAAAACATGCATAATTGTACTCATGAAGCTGTTGGGGAAGATAGACTGTGCTTTCCTCGGGCTTGGCAGAGCAGGAAGATGTTTTACACAGAAAACCTGAAGAGAGCTGACTTTGATGCAGCATTAAGCTCACCAAGAACAGTGTCGTACTTTGAGCAAGACTCCTTGGAGGTTCTGACAGAAGTATTTATTTAGGTGTTTCAGAAACTAGCTCTAGCTGCTTGCACCAGCCGTAGCTATTAAAGATTACAACTGAGGATAATTATTCTTTATAAGAACTAGTTTTTATTAGAGAGGACTAATACACAGCTCTGAGAGTGCCGTGAATGTCTTGGTGGAGCTTTATCACTTCCTCGTAATCGTTCACACTAATGCTGCCTAACTGAGCAAATCCCATGGCCGTTTTATCCAGATAAAATGGAGAAAATAGATGAGCTTTTCACTGCCCCTGGAAGGCTGACAACAAATCTCAGATTCATTAGACCAAAAAGGAAGCAATTACCCAGATAGCAGCTTGCCAATAGCAACTTTTTCCCTTAAAATAAAGGGGTACAATGACATCATATTTTCATCAGCTCTCCCTGTGCTGCTGCAGCGAAGGGAAGGCAGATGCTGGGTCTGAGAATGCTGCCTTTACCTCCAGGGCTTTCCTCTAGGGAAGTGTTTCCAATCCCTAGTGTTCCCCCTGTGATTGCAACCCTCTCTGGCTGTGCCATACCAACCCTTCCTTGGCTTCACTACTGCAATCTTCTTGGTATCACCTTCCCCTGTTCATTCTTTCTTTTCCCCTCCATAAGCAAGTCAGAGACCACAGTCATTGAGCAGAGAGATTTGGTTCACTGAACACAGAAAGTCTTCAAATTAGGGGTAAATGCAGAATTTCTGTAGAATAACAAAAATTCGGAGATAGCATATGTCAGCAGGAAGGTCAGGAATGGAGAGGGAATATTCACCCAGATCACTGAGTCTGGAGGGTAGTATAGTTAAGTAGTACAGATTGTTTACTCAAAGGATTTTTCTTCATGTTTTTCTGCTTTATTTTTCCACATTCATTAGAGGACTCGCATTCATCCTGCTATCCTTTCCTCCCTTTTCAGTGGTGTACTTTTGATACCTGCCCCTTGTGAAAAAGCATCTTCTTACTGGCCAGTCACACCCTTTGAGAGACGAGGGAAAGAGAGGAGGCGGACTGAGAACTGGATGATTTTTCTTGTTTTTGTCCTGGCAAACTCGCCCTAGAGGTAAAGCTGACTCCGTCTTGTGAGAGTGAGAAAGGCCAGGAATAATATTGAAGTGAATGCTTCTTGGGGATTCACTTCATCGTCTGAAGATGAGAGCTTTCTGCCCCTTTCATTGTGTTTTGCCTGTGAAATTGTTAATGGAATGGCAAAGAAGGTGGCTGAAATAATCTGGTGTCATTTTCTTCATACAGAAATGCTTATTTACAATTTGAAATCAGTCATTAGCTTTAAGTGGCTACAGGTCATTAATTGTGAGCAGCTTCTCTACAGCACAGCTGCAGACTCCAAGTGGCCTCATGATGAGTTATTAAATAAGACTTTTCCCTTGATTGACAAATATGATTTTTAGCCTGAACTTAACCAAGAGATTTGATACTGAGAGTCCCATTGCTGCCTTCCACTTTCCTATCCAGTAAAGCTAATTTTGTAGTTAACCCAAGAATATAGTTCGCTATCCAAAATCTCTTATTGTCCTTGTTTGGATAAAGTTATGCTTCTCAGTGTTTGCCTTTCTTTTCTATCCTGCTCCCATGTTTGTCTCTGATTTTATTCTCTTATCAGACCTGTCCCACCCAGCACAGACACATTCAATCATCTCAGCCCTGAAGCTTGTTTACTCTTTTGCCTACTAAATTTGCGTGAAATTCCAGTGTTTTGTTTTGGGGGACATCCTAGAATTAGTATGCATCCTGGTGTCACAAGGCCATTCTCTACATTGCCTCCCTTTGCTGAAGGCAGGAACATTTCTATTTGAAAGCTTTTTATTTTTTCACCTGTGGAATTTGAATTGCAGTGCACACTGTGGACATTTCAGCTTTGTCAGCTTGACTGTTATTAAGCTGTAATCATTTATCATCATTGGCAATGATTTCATGTCTAGGGTTTTTTTAAGCAGGTATCGCAGAACATTTATTGGTAAACTGCTGTGAGCATGCAAAAGCTTAAGATATATAATTTATGAAGTCATATTTATGTAGTAGTGCTTCATGGTGGAAAGGATGTGCTGAGGAAGTGTTTGAGATGACCATTTATTTTTAGATGAGGCAGAAGTCTTTGTTTCCATCTTATTTCAGGCCCTGGCACAGAATGATTGAGGATCTGCAGAAACCCAAAAGCTTTTTCCCATCTAATGGCAAGAAAGAGTGTGTAAATAAAACTGACAAACATAAAAATGCAATAAACTACAACTGTTTCTTGAATTTATAACCTGAAGGGGCAAAGTAATAAAAGAGCTATAAATTCATGTCAGTCATGCGCCTTCATTAAGAGCTACTAAGCAATAATACATGTAAGGGGCAGTGCAAGAATGAAAGTGTGTGTGAATGCTTTCCATGAGCATTGGCTGGGACTTGCTAAACTGAGATAATTTGATTCTTCGTGCTCTCTGTGTGTATTTGCACACACATGGGGGTTTAATATCTATGCGATAGCATGTTTTTATAATAAGGAATAAAAAAAAGCAGTATGTAATTTTAATTAATAAGGATGGATGAGTTAATTTCCAAATTACCTCAGGGTAGATTGTAAAGCTTCACAACTTGACCTTTGGTGAGAGAACCATCTCTTCTATCATTTAGGTAACAGGGTAAAGGAGGGATTTTTTGCTGTCGGTGGTGTTTGTTCCGGCTACCGCACAGAGTTTCCCAAAGAGTCATTTGTCCTGGATGCATATTCTAGAATAGGTTGGAGTGAACTTTGAAGATGCCTCTTTGCTTCCAATGACTAGTGAAAGAGTGTCAGGGCAGGTGAATTTGAGCTGAGATACGAGTTGCCCTAACTGTAGGCATCTGGGCTACCCTTGTGGTCAGGGGAGTTCTGGTCGATGCCGTTAATGGTGTCCAGGGAGCTGTGCAGCTGACCAAAGGCAGGCTTGGACTATGGGGAGCCACGTTGATTTCTAGACACCACTAACAGCATTGACATCAAAAGTCAGGTCACCTGAATCCCACCCTAGATGTCTGAATGCTGGTGGTACAGACTGGAGGTCAGAAGAAATACTTGCAGTCTTTCTATGTTGTATCCCTGTAGCATTTGACAAAAGAAGAAGTTTAGTCCAGAAATCTTCTGCAGTTCAGAAGTGTCAGCAGTACTTACATGACCAGAGGTGTACTCGGAGGGAGTCCTTAGTGTAAACTCGTTGTTTGGACGGTCCCAGAGGGAATGTTTACACTCATTTTTACATCATAGTCTCATTGCCTCAGATCCACGAAATAAGAAAAGCAAAACAAAATGTGCAAGCAGGGGATTCTGTGGGCTCTCCTGTCTGCATGTTGCGGCAAAGCTGCTGATCACAGGTCTGTTTAAATGTGTTTATTCCAAAGGATCTAAAATACTTCCATAGCAGATATTTGGTTGGTGATAAGAAGGGATTGTAATGTTTCCTTTGGGAATAACTAGTGAAGAAAAGAAGATTATTTGAGGTGGCATTCATTACTGGTGGCATACTGCCCATGCTTGGAAGTGGCTTGGGATACAAGCAATTGTGTATAAATAGCCTCAGATGTGCTATTGCATAGCAAAGCCTAATATAAATAAACAATCATTAAAAATTGCTAACATAAAACAAGGGAATAATCTTTGCTTTCTCTTGTACTCCTACCCAATTAGAATAGCTTTCTTGACAAGGCATTTGAGCTGTTGAAGTGAGAGATGCTATTCCAGACGTAACGCTGGCTTTGTTACAAGGGACTGCTTACATGGAATTTAGGCAATTGAGATGGTAGTAAATACTTTGTTTGCTTGTACAAATATTATTAACAATCCATTAAAAAGAATCCATAAAAGATTCAGAATGTGTTTTGTTTGGCTTTCTGATGGAGTTCAATGAAAGAAGATGAGCTTTGTGATGTGAGGCTATTAGGGTGTGATTATTGCTCACAAACCTGTTATTGATCAGGGGATCAATACTGAACATGTAAGAAATCCTTCCTATGACCATGTGAGCACCCTATTGATGGGACTGTTTAAAAAATACTTCTCATTATGAGCCAGTTGTGGTGTACAAGTCTGGTCATTTTCCCCATCCCGTTGAAAAGTTAAACCACAGGAAATGAGATGCTGTGTTTAAGTCCTACTGCTCCCCAAAACCCTTCCGTCCCTGCTCACAATGGGCTCAATTCCTGAGTGGGGATTGAGCTTCTCAAAAAGAGTTGGGAATGCCAGAAGTCAGCCTGAGAGTCCTATGCTTTTTAGAGAGAGAATAGTGGGGACTTCCTGTGATACAGGATATTTGTCTGTCCGCAGGTGTTGTCAGCAGCTGGGCAGAATGAGCAGGTTTCAGGCATAGTATCGATGGTGGGACTGAGGAAGGGATTGCTGCAGTGCTGGTGTTCCCCCTGACCCTCACCTCCAGCCCTCTGCTGTCAGCTGTGGGGTTGAGAGCAGTATTTGATAGTGACCCTACGTGTGTATCCATCCTTGTTGACACTGTCACTGGGTGCTGAGCACACTTCAGAAAGCTGAATGGGAGCAGAGAATGTGGCATAGCTGCATTGCTACTGCAGGAATGGGAGAAGACCTATTGTGTAGACTGTATGTTTGCAGAGGTCTCCATCAGGAAAATTAGCCATAATCACAGTGGAATACAGCATCACAATCTGGGACCTGAGAAAGAATGCCCAAAATCGGCCTCAGCCTCAAGAACCAAACGTGTTGGGAAATACTACCTGCCCTCAAATTTGGGACTGAAACCAGAAACTCTTCTTGTGTTCTGACTCAACTTCCAGAACTTAACTTCTGCTACTGTGCACTGCAGGAGATTCTTTGTTCCGAATATTTAATCAAATATTGGTTTACAGAGTGGAAACTTATTTTTTGAAAGCTTTTGTGAGGGAGGGCATCACCTTTAGCTGTTGTCTGGTTAGCTTTTTTCTTTTTTACAGTATCAGCAGTTTTCTTTTTCAAATTCACAACTAATTTTGCATTTCAACTATAGTATCTATGTTCACTATGGATGTTTCTATAGCAACTAGCCTTGTGCTATCTACATACCTCTATGGATGGATTAAACATGCAATAGAAAATTGGTTTTCATTTTATTTTTCTGCAGATTGTGCTTGTTACAACATGTTTTAAAAACTTTCAAGTAATATGAAATAGAATGACCATCTCTGTCATCTTTGTGTTCTGTAAGGAGCCTATTTGTTTATCTTTGTTTTTTATGGGACTCGTATCATCTTATTTCAATACCTTTTACTCTAAACCCATTCGGTACCTCCAGGGGAGAGAAAAGCACTAAAGATACCAAATAATCTGGACTTTATCTAATGCAGGAAATCTGTGCTAAACCAAAGAACTAAGCTGTGGCCTCTGGAGTCACTGTTTGAGGCTTATTATTCTCAGTTTCTCTCAGCATCTCACCAAATGGTTCAGGTAAAATTCTCCTTCAGCAATCTCCTTTACAGAAATCACAGGGTTTCTGTTGTGTAAAAACCCAAACTTTATATTTGCTTCTATTGCTTTCAGTATTTAGTGCTATGTATGTGACAACAGGTGACTACAAATGCATCTAAAGCTCTGGATCTGGTATTTTCCTAGTTTATGCTACAAAGTAATTTTAGAACTTATTTATCGCTGTAGGGATGGAACAGAACAGAGACTCCTGGTCCCACCCACTTTTCTTCAGTGCTGCTTCTTTGTTAAAGGATTGTCTGCATTTGATGGATTCTGATTTCAGACCTCATGCATGTATTCCTCATTACAAGTGTCTCTATTTCATTACAGTAATCCCAGGTGGATTTAGAAATTCCATTTGAGGAGCAGATGAAAAAACTTTAACACTTTCGGCTTGGCAGCAGTTAAAGCTAGAACCTGAAAGAGTAGTGGTAGTGTATTCATCCCTTTTCCTTTTCTAACTCAAGCATTTGCTCTGTTTCAGTAAGTTGTCATTAACTCACTGCTTTCCTCATCATCTTTGATTTGAATTACAGTTTAGGCAAGTTGCCATGTTAGATACTTGTGACACTGATAATCACCACTTTTTAATATTCTTTTATCGTGTTTAATCTCTTATCAGCACTGCTCCCTTAATAGGTCATTGCTACCTGTTCTATTTCTGCAAGTCTTTACATCTTCAGTGACAGAGTTTTGCAGCACAGGGCAATTCAGTGCACTACAAAAGGGCCTAATTAAGGTCAGTGGCAGTTAAGCACATTCTTTTATTGCTTTGCTGAATAAGGATGCAGTTGAGCACACATTTAGGTGTTTCAGTGAATTTCGAGCCCATGAAAGGAAACCATCACTTTTTAGGTTGGGTGTATTAAGTCATAAATGTTGCAGTTCTGTTCTTCTGTAGCTGTAGTTGATAGATAACTGTGATTTGGAGAAGCAAGTGTGCAGGAGAATGCTACTCACAAAACAGCAGGGATTACCTGAATGTCTCTTTATTCACTTTTCCATTAGCGGGGTGTCAGCATGAGATTCTGTCTTTTGATGTCTTCAATTGTCCCCAAATTTACTTTAGTTGTATGAGGCTGCAATTTAGTGGTGGAACTCAACTGAGAAAGAATAATGAATTTCTTAAGGCTTAAGTTCCTGAGGATATCCCGAGTTCACCAGGATAACTGAAAAAGCAGCATTTTGAATGTTTCCATTATTGACACTATGAAAAGGAATGCCCTTCTTGTGGTCTTCCTTTGCCCACATAGTCTGCAAACAGGACTTCAGAGCTCTTTTTAGGTTTGAAAAAATCACTTTGTATTTGTCAGGCTCACGCACTGGGTGGAATATCCTGAAACAAAGCCTGTTTGTAGGAGAGAAGCATCTAAAGGGAAGGAAAACAACAACATGAGCTATTGATATGTGTTTCTTCTGACCTTTGACAAGACACAGTGGAGTTAGAGGGCAGTGAGGGCATGAATGTCATTGCTGGCAGGTTGAGAATACAGGTTGGGATTGTAATACCCAGCCTCCTGTGTTCATGTAACAGTTGCTTACCTGTCATGCAGGATACCAAGTTCAGGCTGATGGCAGCACATCTACTTTGAAATTATATTGAGTGCTACATGCTGTGTCGCAGTACTGACAAGACACTGGCTTGTAAAGGAGGGGCAGACAGGATGTTAATTCAGGAGAAAATGTCCAGTGTGACACTCAGGCTGGATCCTTGCTGTTGTTGCTCAGGGTGGTGACCCATCAGTCATGGTGTTGACACCAGCTGGGGATGGAGGCCTGCAGCTCTTGGAGGTCTTTGGCTGCTGCTTCTCTACAGAATGACCCATATTGCAACGTGAGATTTTTGTATTCAAAACTAATTTTTAAGGAAAGTGAAAAGGATGTGTGATGGCAGGGCCAAACAACTAGTTTCATAGAGCTTTTAAATTTTTACTGCTAATATGTAGAGCTGAAGAGACTGGCATTTGAAATGCTTTGTGCTTTACTCAGTTAAGCACTTCCCTTTCCCTTTCCCCTTCCTGAGAGAGAAGAGGCTGAATAGAATCTGCATGCTGACAGGAAAAGAAATACAGCATTTGTAGGTCCAGTGGATCTGAGGGGGATAGGGATTTGAATTTGTTGCTAAATTAGATAAATTTGATGAATGAAACAGATCTTTAAATTTTAGGTTGAAATAAGCTATGTATTCATTGATATAAAACCAAGGATATTATATGTAGGTAAGAAGAAACAGGGATTTAACTCCTTGATTGGTGTCTGTATCTATAACCCTGTCTCTGAAAGCAGGCTGATGGCAAGTCAAACAAGCAAGCAAAAAAAAAAAAAATCAAATTCAAACTTTAAGTGAACATTCAAACTAGTGGGGAAAGAGGGTGAAGTAAGTAGAGCAAACAAATGCCTATAATGTTGAAAAGGTTTTATCTAGCTGAGTACCCTATTTGTGATCATGGTTGCTCAGGGATACTTAGAGAGGCTATAAGGAAAAAGGAGGGACAAGCCAGGACATTTTAATCAGCTCCTCCAATTAATAGTTTACGGTCTTCCCCTGCAAGGGCTGCAAGTAAAATATCATTTATAAGAAATGCTGGGATACCTTGCCCTCATTTAATTTGTGTAATCCCTTTTTGAACCTGCATATATTTCAACATCCACAAAACTCTGTGGCAGTGAATTCCAGAATTTAATTAAATGTTTTGTGACAAAGTACTTGACTCTATTGGTTTTCATCCTGCAGACCAAATAACCTCTAGCTTTTTTAATCTTAAAAATGAATAATCTGTTCACCTTTCTTATCCCATATTGGTGTTTAGGGAGTGGAACACTCCCAGGTGTGTGGTCCCTGCTAACTGATCTTTTTTCAAGTGTTTTTTTTTTCTAGTTCTTTTTTAATTCTTGCTAAAAGGACACCGCTCAGATCATGTCCATTTTGGATGGAGTTTGTGCATATCCTTTAGTTTTACATTGCAGAGCTCTAGAGCCTCAATACTCTAAGGGTAGAAACGTGCTTCTACCATCCCATATTTGTTAAATTTCACACCTCTGGCTAGTGAAAGAAATGCAGCTTGTGCTGCACTGAGGTGACACTCCTAGTTTATGTCACATGAGCTCTGCCAAAATGTTGATCCATGTGGGGGGACACCACCTGCAGGTTCAGTCGTGCTGCACACTGGCAGTCGGTCGTGGTGGTGTGGTGCAGATGGGTGGCTACGAGGTCTTCGGCAGTCTCATGGCCATGAACTGCCTGCTGGAAGGTGTTTTCACAAGTGGCCAGTGTGTTTGAAGGTGTTTTCCAGAAGTGGCCACTCCCACCTAGAGAGGCAACAGCAGCATGGACAGGTCATTCCCAGGGGTTTATGTGGGAGTGCCATGGCCTCTGCACTTATATCCGTGCTCCTGCTCTTCCCACAAAAGATTCTTGATTCATCTGATCCTGCCAATATGCATATGTATTCCATTTCCACCCCCTCTCTGTGTCTAGTTGGAAGCAACAGTAATTTAAGTATGCCTAATGTTACAAGAACATTTGCAGGATAATGTTCACATCACTACTGTTGATACTTAGATGTTGATTTTTTTCATGGTGTACTTTAACTCAATACTTGGCGGGGGAAGCATATTCATGCAAGTGGGATTGAGAGAGTCCTTCTACTTTAAATATGTAGAGACTGGGGGAGAAAAATCCTCCAAGGGAGTTAGTTTAACTGCAGAACAACTGGTCATATCTTCCACTTGGATTCTGTTATCAATGTATTTCTTAACACACAAGAATTTTTTTCTTTTTTTAGCTAAAAGAGCAAGTGTGATGAGTAGATCCTAATCAGATACAATATGAGAAGCCTCAATCAGATGCATTTTCCATGTAATAAACCCAATAAAAAAACCCCACTTAAAGATGCTGCACCATTGTCATGAACAATGAGTCCATTTCTCCTGCAGTATTTTAAGTGTGTAGCTGTAACTTCAGAACAATTTTCTCCACCAACAGGCATATATCCAGGGCTGTTTGGGATTACTTTGATTATCATACTGTAAGATCAATTCTAAATGGAGGCACCGAAGCCTGAATAATTTATTTTCTAGCCCATTAGAACAGTTTGGAGGATCCAATTCCATAGGCAGCTTTTTTGCCAAGAGAGCAAGAGCACGTGTCTGTGTATCTCTTGGGGAAGAAGAGACAGATAATCTCTGCTTTTAGAGTAAGACACCTGCTGTACTGCTTGACTCTGCTCTGTGAATGCCTGTGAGGAATTTGCCTTGAGCAGAATAATCCACTACTTCCACAGCCAATTGCAAAGTCCAGGGCTTGCAAAGAACCCACTATTTGTGCCTTTTACTCACAGTTTTGCAGCTTGGGCATAGATGTACCAAACAACCTGTTCAAGGTTTACACTGAGGTCTTCCCTGGAGCAAACATGTGACTCAAATCTCCTATGTCTTAGGCCTGTGACAGTATTCCTTCTGGTGTCCCACTGTTTTGACCTTAGAAGAAAAGATTTTGCAAAAAAAATATGCAACATTTATTGGGGAAAAAAATGTTAGGGGGAACTGCATTTTGTTTCAGGTTTTGCCATGAGCTGCCTTGCTTGCAAGAGAGTGGATTATCACGAAGAATTAGGCAAATAATGTGTTAAACATTTCAAAAGGGAATTTAAAAATTGCTATTGTTGGTAGCCTGGCATCTTTGAAGGGGACTTTCTTAAAACATTTAAAGTCAACTTTGCATTCACCAAATGGAGTTAATACAGACTCTCATCTGGCTGCCAGTAGATCAGGTTTAAGCTGTAGACTTCTCTCTAATTTTTTGTCTTAATGTTTTCTCTTTTAACCGTGACAACATCACTGCTTGCATGGAAGCCCCCAAACTGTCAAAAGTAGCCCTGTTAATGGTTTTGGTTTTGTTTGATTTCACATATCAACAAACCCAGAAAATTGTCAACAATTGTTCCTCACTGTGCTTCTGACTCTTTGATACAAAAAAAAGGCTGGGGGTTGGTAAGGAGAGAAAAAGTGGAGGAGAGGGAACCTTATAAATAACTATTTAAAATTATCCATGCCTTAAATACCAAGAGGAGGAAGTAAAAACAGACATGCAGCATGGAACCAACTACAGCTGTTTTCTCTTGGCTCTGATCCAGAATGAGTAAATATAATGCCTCTAATCCCTGGATTTTATACTGGGAATTATGTTGCAGTTCAGTTCAGAATGGAGGGCTGAGGGGACAGGGAGCAAACTTTCTGAATGTTCTGGAACAGAAAATATTCCACTATTGTTGGAGACTGTGGCTCTCTTGGTGGGTCTTGGTTCTTTAAACATTCCTTAACCAGGTGCTTGAGTGTTGAAAGGATGTTGGATGGAGACTTGCAGGTGTGCTTTGCTCCTTGGGGAAAAGGGGGCTTGAAAGAGCACTTTAGTCTGGAGCTAAGGACAGCCTCTGTTTCCCAGCTGTGCCTGGGGTGGCAGCTTCGTAAATTTATTTGGGGACCATGAGCGGATGTTCTGGTGTGGGAAAAGGAACAGGGCTGAACTAAGGTGGAGCAGTCTTCAGTAATGTGTGCTGACATTGTGAAATCCAGTTTGAGCCAGATGGTTTAATGTTCAGAGGGTTCCTTTGTGCATTTCAAGCTTTGGTCAGTTAACCTAAGGAAGAGTTGTGCATTATCTTTTAAAAAATAGGAAGGTAATGAGCTGCTGGAGAGCAGAGTGTCTCTGAATCAAGGGCAGTGTGGTGAGGTACTCCTGCTGAACAACTGACCTGAAATATTCATCCCTGATCTAAATGGCTGCAGCCCCAATTGTGGCATTTTGCATGAACTGTGTCCTGGTTTTGTGGTGTTTCATGCCACCAGTGAATTTCCAGTTTCTGCGAACAAGAATAACTTTGGAGTCAGAAGATGATGAATTCAAATGTCCAGGCAATGATGTCTCAAGCATTAAGCATTGTGCATCTTAAAGAATTTAGTGGGTGATGGAGGAGCAGGCAAGCAGGTCTTGCCTTTACAGCATCCTCAGTGAGACCCACCTCCTGTAATACAAGTGATAGTTGTAGGTGTTGGAATCACTCAAAGCAGTGTAGCAGCACGGGGAGCATGAAAGGCAATGAAATAAGCTGACTCTTATTGGTGCTGTTGAATTGCTTCAGAACAAAGAACTGAAGATAAGAGCTGAATGAATTGCAAGGTCATGGCTCTGCTGCTCTTGGGCATCCGCCTTCATTAGCCTTAATTGGGCTGTTGGAGCAGCCTCACAATGCCTGCAGCTCTGAGGCTGATTTTGAGGTGAACATCCACCAAACTGAAGAGGCAGAAGTGCACTTCTGCTTTCCATCCCATTCCTCGGCTGGTTTAGTGCTATTCCTGACTGTATTTCAGCACTCTGACCAGTTTGGTTTTAGCTTAGGTGTTTGCCACCTGTCCTTCAGTGCTGTTCTGTAGTTCAATAGACCTTCAGAGTTTTATTCTGTCTTAAGAGAATTGATTCCTATTTCATTCCATTTTTTTTCTTGAGCCATGATGATAGCCTAAATGATTTTCTATGGTTACCTTGTCTAAGTATTCTTCCCCCTCCTCTCCCTTGGTTATTCTTCAGTTATTTTGGATGATGTTAAAGACTGTGCTCCGCAAGTGGAAATAGAGGGGACTATTTCAAGTGTATATGGTCAGGGCGTGGACTGACCCTCCATGGCACTTGCAGAGGGTACCTGTGAAAGGTTGAATACAGAGATGCCTGGAATATGAAAAGACTCCTAAATGAAATTATTTGAGTCCCTGTGTCCTGGAGTTTGCTTTCTCTCAGTGGAGACACTGAGGTACATTGCAGTGAGGTGTGGTTTGGTTCCTTAGCTCTGAACAAAACAGACTGGTTTGCAGCTGGGGTGAGGAATGCTGCCTTAAAACACAGCTGCCTTTATTGTCCTTTATTTGGGGAGGAATTCAGTGGCGTTAAGAGACAACCTTAGTAATTAGTGTAAGAAATTGCTTTGGCTTTTGTGTTTCTCTTCTGTGTTTCATTTCTGAGGATTAGCTCTGCCCCAGGATTAGCTCTATCTTTTTCCTTCCCTGGTTCATGAACTGCCTTATATTCATCCACTTTATGCAGGTATTTAGTGGATATGCTCCTGCATATGTCTGGCTTACTATTCTGTGAACACAATTTCTTTCCTAGCCTTTAATTGATTTGGATAATAAAGTGCAATTATAACTCAATAAAAATTGGTTATTTTAAAGGGAGAGTAAAAAAGAAAGAAACCTAAGTGATGCTGTGCTGTGTAGCTAGATAATAATGCAAAATCCCCTTTGCTTTGCACTCTAAATGCTCTCTTGCTTCCAAGGGAGGCTTGACCTTAGACAGGAACTAACTAAGAAGTATGAGGTATCCTGCCAGGGGGATGCTCTGGCAGGATTTGTTTATAGCATGTGTCAGGCATGAGAGACAGGGTATTGGGATGGGAAGAATGGGGAATTGAAAATGCTTCAGCCATTCTGGGCAGTTCTCTAACGTACCTAAATAGGACATGGATTTTTTTCAGTCCCTTTCAGAGCTGACCCTTTGGGGATTTATCCTTTGCTCGGTGTCTGCTTTTTCATTAGAGAGCAGAAGACCTGGTGTTTGAGGTTGTGTCTTGGGTTTAGGAAATATGTGTGTTTTCGAGCGTTGCACCTTAGCGATGACTTCTCCATAATTTTTTTTTCTTTCTCCTTTGTTTTTCCTATTGAAAGTACCATAGGGAGAGATGATTTATTAGATGTGACCGCTGGTTTGCCCCACTGCCATATTAACACCGATTGGTAGCTGGAGTTGTTTGGATACAATAACTGAATTTCTTTGTTTCTCTTTGTTTTCCCAGTTGGGAGGCTGTGGAATCCTTGGTGTAGGCATCTGGCTGGCTGTTACCCAAGGGAACTTTGCCACCCTCTCCTCCTCTTTCCCGTCCCTGTCAGCTGCCAACCTACTGATCGTCACAGGGACGTTTGTCATGATCATTGGCTTCGTGGGCTGCATAGGTGCCATCAAAGAAAACAAGTGCCTCCTGCTGAGTGTGAGTATTGAACTGCTGCAGTGTTTGCTGCCTTACGATGCTGGTGCTATTGCAATGCACGTTGCAGTGACCTGTATTTCAACAGAAGTTGCCCACTTGATGCAGATGAGACGTGAGTCATGTGTGAAACAGGCTTTGATAATCGCTCTAAGGAGCTGCCACATCATTCCTGACCACACTGTCTATGGAGGATGAGACATGAAAGAAGGGAAATTGTTAGTGGTGGTGTAGGTTTCCTTGAACTCTTCAGAGAAGAGGAAGAGTTTTGTGAAGACATCTTTGGCAGTGAATCTTTAAATTATTTTTCACTCAGCATTGGTAGCAATCCACTCCAAATGTTTGCCTTGGTGGGACTGTTGATCTGAAGTCCTGGGCAGAAATGTCAGTGGAGGCAGGAAACAGGTTGATTTTGAAGAGGTTGATTCTGGTATAAATTGAAAATTAACACCTTTAGATTTGACAGTGCTGGTTTTGCCAACCATTAACTCTCCAAAGGCTGAGATGTCAGGAAGCAAAGGTGCCAGCACAAGGAGACTGCTGTGAAATCAAAGATTAATAGGGTGCCAGCTGTCCATGATGTCACAGAAGCTTGAGCCACATCCCATGTGTATTTTATCAAAATGTAGTTTGATGCCACTCAAACCTGAACTTTAGGAGTAGGGGAATACGTTCTGTAGTTGGTGTTAGTGTGTATTTTTATCCTGTTAGGCTGAGGACGAGGAAGTGAGGTGATCTTGTTGCTCAAGTCTAGGACTTCACCATGGGGTTTGACAAACCTCAGAGTGAAGAGAAGCTGTGGTTCAGCTGGTGATGCCTTTGTAAAAGGCTGTCCCTTAATGTGCTTCACATATTTTTTTCCCCAGGGAACTACAGAATGAGTTAAGGCACAAAGGCCCCAAATATCTCAAGTGACTGAGATTCCAAGCGTCAATAGAGGACTCTTTCCAGGCCCTTACCTTGATTATTTGTTTCTGCTGTTTTTTAAGGCAGTCAGAACTAGTCAGTGTAGGCTAGTAAAGGCTATGTATGTGGCTTGAAACTAAAATGAACAATATAAATGGAAATTAAGGCAGTTATGTGAGTGAAAATTTAAACTGGGAAAGCTGAAGTCAGAATCTGAGGCTGAAAGTCCTTGACATTTTTAACAGTCCTATAAATACACACTTTGTGGAGGAAGTGTGTGCCCAGACAGATGTAATGGATTTACAGCTTCAATGCCAACACAGCAGGAGCCCACAGGGTGCAGAGTCTAAAGGTATAACTTACATGTGCAAAATTAATCACCTACTTTGTGCTTTCCTGAAGGCCTAGCTCAGGTGTGACAGCAGTGAGCAGTGCTTGCATGTGTGTCAGGACCGGGTCAGGATGTGGCAATCAGTCCTCAGTACTGGGAGAGCTGAAGGCTTTTATCTTCTCTGGTTCTCTGGCCCTCATCTCTCCTTTTGGCAAGGGCAAAGACTCCCTTGATCAGCCATCACTGCTCAGATAGGGTGAATGCACTCAGCCAACGCCAGCAGGGCATCCATGGGAGATGGAAATGTTTGCAGGTGCTGCTCCTCCTGACACACTGCACAGCCCTCAGAATCCAGTGTCCTTCAGGGCATGACGTAAGGACTGTGCTTGATGGATCAAGCTAAGTAATGCAAAGGAAGCCAAATTCATTTAGGAACTCTCTGCAGGGGAGAATGGGGAAGCTTGATCTGATTTGGTACCTGCATTTCACTGTCTGCCTGTCCTTAGCTTTCTGTAGCTATTCTGTGTGGCCTCTATTTTACTCAATTTTCTTCAAAATTGAGTTATGTTGGAGCTGATTATAGCTACTTTAATTCTGAATAAGCCTGACTGTAGAGGGCTGAAATACAGTTTAATTACACATTGAATTCAATTTTTATTTGGTATAGAGTAACATTCCACATTGCATTGCATTGGTACTTTCTTACTGTCAGTAAATACCAATGAGATTTCTGAGCTTTTCTGAGGTTTTTTTCTTGTACCTATCTCTTTGGAAGAGAAATGGATGGTGGTAGCAGCTCCTGCTTCTGGGAGCAAAGCCTTATCATGCCAGTTTGTCCTTAGTCTTCCCCAGATTGCTGGTTCTGTTTGACTAGTGTTTGAAATAGTGTTTTCAAGTTCAGGGCTGGGGCATTTGGTTTTGGCCAGCTCCCATTTCTCTAGGTAACACAGATAGCAAGACAAATGCTTGAATGAAAGAAATTGCTGAATACCAAACCAGGGCTGTTCTTAGGGTGTGTGGTTGCTACATCCCTTTGTCCTTTTCTTATTCCACAGGTGTTCCCAACACTGTGTTCTGCCACAATGAAAATTATGTCTTCCCGGAATATCTCTGGGTTTTTAAAAAACCCCTGAAAATGCCCTGTCTACTGCTTTTTAAGAGGATTGTTTTGTTGCACCTGGCTTGCAATAGGATTTACCATCTAAATTGTAAAGGGAAAGCTCCTAAGTGTTCCCAGCCTTGTGTGTCTGTGACACACACACACAGTGTTTAACAATTGCTCTTGGATCAAGTCCTTACACTCCTTTCAACATTTCCCTGGCTGCCACTTAACATCTGGCCTTGGTCCTGGTACTAGCTAAGGTTGCTTTTGGAACTGAATTTATGTCTCCAGAAGGCATTGCCACAAGTGTGACAGCCACTCATGGAGTAAGTTGTCTTGCTTGTGTGTGATGCAGCTGCCATATTCTCCTGTGCAGCATTTGCTTTAGCAGACTTTCTGTAACGTTTCATTCCGTTTAGAAATAGGAGCTTTGAAAGTAGAAATGGAGAAACTGAAGTCTGTTTGCACAGGTGTTTAAGAGGGGATGATGGAGGCTGTTTGGTTGTGTGAGTAGGATATTCTGTTGCACTACTCCCTGGATAATGTATTTGCATAATTCACCCTTACATCCTGATATTTGTCGAGCCCCAGCACTGGAATCCTAGAAGAGTCTGGGTTGGAAAGGACCTTAAAGATCATCTAATTCCAGCTCTCCTGGCATGGACAGGGACCCCATTCACTAGACCAGGTTTACTCAGAGCACTAAACAAACTTAGGGAACTGGCATGGACAGGAGTTAGACAAGGTCTGCAGACAGTTGTAACAGGTTTGTGCTGGGCTTAAAAGTGTGGAAAAGTTATTAATGGAGTACTAAAAGGAAAGCAAGAAGCAGAAGCTAGAATGTTGCATATTTGCATGTTGCAGTAGTCTGTATGCAATAGTCTGATGAAGTGAGGCGTGGAATGGACAAAAAGAAGAAAAAGTGGAATAAACCAAGCTGGGGAAGTACCTAGGGATGTTATCATGGTGGGTTGGCAGATACTTACATTATATCCTACATATGTGAGGTCAGACATTGCTCCAGTGAGCAGAACATTGATTCTCGGAGTGAGCAGCAGTTTGCACTGACCTCCCGTTTTCCTCTGCTCCATACAGGGTGAGAGAAAGCCTGGCATGTTAAGTATGACCATAGACAGTATTAAAGATGATGTGAATGCTCTGCCTGTACTGTATTCCTGTTGCCACCCACTCTAAAATCACATCCTTAAGACCTCCTAGAAGACACTTGTGGCGTTTTAACCCCGCAAACGACATGGTCACGCCTGGTTTAACCAAGAGCAGTTTGGACCCCACCTTGCTCATGTCTCCCACAGTGCACCTCATCCTCATGTGGGGTTATTGGGAGTCTGATCTGCAAGGGCTGGAAAGACAGATTTCCCATACAACAGGAGCACTTCTTGTTTTGCTTCCCAAAAGCAGAAGAACGAGGAAAGCATGGTGCAGTTTCTGTTTGGAAGATGGCTTGCTGTTATTGGGGTGGGCAATTTGGAGGAAGACTTTGGAGCTACTGCAGGAGGCATGGAGCACTATGGGGATCCCAAAATGAACTGGGAGGGAACAGGACAGGAAGAACTACTAGCTCAACTCACCTGCATTGGAGGAGCAGAAGTTTATGTGGTGTTAGACACAGAATGTTTGTGGAAGGTCTTGCCTTAGAATAGTGCTACTGTTTGATGATCTGGTAAAGGATGAGATCTCCCACAGAGTTTGCTTGAGTGAATGAAAAATGAGCAGTATCAAAGAGACATTTCAATCTATTTACATTTCATACACTAAGTTGCAGAGCAGATGAGACTCTGATCATGTATCTTAGTGTTCTGCACATATGACATTTGTATTGGCTTGTCAGAGCACATCTGTAAGCTTTTTTGGTATTAGGCTGCTGTGGTGTTAGGTGTGAATGTTAGTCATTGCTTACCTCTGGCATTTGCCAATGACTTTTGAAAGAAGGGAGACCAGACCAAGTGTTTTGAGAAGTAGAAGACAGATGGGGAAAGTAGATCGAGAGCAGAAATAAATTTCAATTCATAAATGAGATTTTTGCACAGCTGTGTGCAGTAGTCAGGAATGATCTACGTTAACTCTCTGAGTTGAGAGTTTAGATAGTCTAAAGCTTCACAGATTTACTGACTTGAAAGGATTTACCTGGTGTCCACCTCAGATATTTTTTACTCAGTAGCAATGTATAGTCAGGGCAGTGCTTCCTTAATCTCTTAAGAAACAGGCCCATTCCTATTTCTCTGCACTCAGAGGAATAGAATAATATGAAAATCTAAGAGTGTAAAGAAAAAAATAAAAGGAAACCTCAGCCATGCTATGCATTCTTCAAAAATGCATAGATGGGGTGAATTTTGCAGGTGTCATTCTAAGATTTCAGTGAACAAAGAATGCGTATTTGCACTGATTCTTATTTGCTCCAGCTACAATGTGAAAGAAGATAAACTTTTCCATTATTAGATTTCCCTAGGGAAATCAAAGCAACAGGCATTCTTGAGATAAGTTTGCAACTTGGTATATATAATCTTACGCCTGAATATAGATGCAAATTGATGAGTGAAGTAGGCAAACAGTGCTTTCCTGCTTCAGTAAGATTTGTTTGACATTTCTGTATTGTTGCTCAAGACTGTATGACTGAGGTCCCTCTGCTACAAGCTCAGCTGTAGTTAGAAAATGGCAGCTTTGTTCTGATGGGTTGGGTCAGTGTCCTGAACCAGTGACAGAGATAATAAGCCATGCCAAGAGTCTGACTTGGGAAGGTGAGTTTATGGACTTCCATTGATTTTTTCATAGGTATTTGGTCCTGCATTGCTGGATCATGTAGCTGTTCTGCAGATCTCTATGGGTTATCTTGATACGAAATTAGGAATCCATCTTTGCTGGTTGTCCCTTTGGAATTGCAATACAGTTCTAATGTGCATCAGAGCTGTTAGCCATATCCATCAACTCTGTGAACTTTAACAAGATGTTTGGCTTATGTGCTCTTAACCTCACTACACTGCGTGTGCTTTCCTGCTGAGGGCAGGTCCTTGCAGGAGCTGAGGCACCACTTTGCTCTGCCACTCAAGCACAATCAGTTGTGGTGGCTTGATCACAGTGCTGACTTCAGGTGCTGTGTGTACACCTGAACAGACCATTTCTCTATTCTAAAGAAATTTATGCCTGATTAAGTACTTTGATGCTCAAATGTTGACCCAGCTGATCCTTAAGGGTCCGTGTAAACATTATCTTTTAGGTTAATTGCTTAAGATCTATGTTTGAGGAGCTAAATTGCCTGAATTCTCTGCCTTTTGTACATGTTGAGCAGATACCTATATTGGTATGCTTGCCCTGAAAAAGGTCGTTCATTATTCCATGGATAGTCCATGGATAGGTTAAAAGTCTCAGCTCCAGACGTTCAATCATGGTGGGTTCTATAATTTATTACCTGTATTACACTATCCCCTGCAGGCAGCCCATGAGGATGCTCGTTCTGTATAAAACTCCTGGTAAGCAGAGGTACCTGACCAGTGGAGCTTACCATCTAATTAGATAAGACAAATGGAAAATATTATTATCCTCCTTAGACAGGGAGCTGCAGCAAAGTGAAACTAAGTGCCTTGCACGGGTTGCACTGGGAGATTGTGAGAGAGCCATGAAGCAAACCCAAATTGTCTAAATCTCAACTCAGTGCCTTCATCATCTTTCTGTGATTACAGCAGGACATGTCTGGCCATCCTGTGTGCTTCAGTGACCCTTAAGAAGCATTTAGTCCATGTTTACATAATAATAATAATGATTTTGATTTCTTTTATCATATGTATCGTGTCCAAATGAAAAATAAATATCCCAAAGCAAAATTATTTCTCAATTTTTATTTTGTTGAAAATGATAATTGGCAGACTTACCTGTTTTCCATGGGCAACACTGTAGGCTGTCCCAGCTGAGCTGATCAGTTTAATTGCAACATTGCCTTCAGTTAAATGTGAAACAGAACATTTAGAGAAGCTGTTGGAAAGGATCCGTGAACATGGTCTGGTGCATATGGTTTTGCAAATAGGAACTCACTTTTGGTCCAGGAGATCCTAGGAATAGTGGTGACAAATAGTGTGGGGCCCCATGTGAAGGAAAGATTTTAATCTCTATTTGATTGTTGCAGCACACATGTATAGATACCATGGTCCCAGACACTTGAAACTTAAATAATAACCCATGTCCTAGAAGAAAATAAGATTCACAATCAGTTCTTTATTTCACCCTCAGATTTTGTGGCACTCTTTTTTTCTCCAGTGGTTTGGTACCAAGAACACATTCTTCTTCTCTGGTTGGGATGCAGCATGGTCAATAACCCAGGCAAAAGAGGTAGAGGATGAGGGGATCCTTCTCCACACATTATCTACGTAAGAATAAATTAGAAAGGGGAAAGGGCTTGAAGCAGACAAGATACTGATTCCTCTCTGATTATCCAAAGCCAGCTGCCTTCTTATAAAGCAGCAAGCTTGGGTAAGTTCCATCACACCAAGGATTAACAAAATTTTGCAATTAATTAGCAAAATGGCTTAGATACACCCAATTCCCTTTATTCTGATATATCTGGTTTGTGGATAACCCTGTTTTTTATTGTAGAAAAGCTGAAACAATGGTTAATGAGAAGGGGAAGGAAAGTAATCATTAACAGGCAGATCTGTGTGTTCAGTTTAATTCAAATGATAACCTTGTGTTAATAAGCAAGTAGTTCATCACAGCTGCTGGAATGAATAAAATCAGAATTAAACCTTGATATTAGGTCAGGACTAGCTGTGGAATGCACTGATGTTATGTACATATCTGTGTGACTATCCAGACATCAAAAGATTCTCATTTATGGAATAGTCCAAGGGGAAAATGAGTGCCCATGGTGTTTTGTACTGTGCTGTTGAGAGTTTTCTGGACTCCAGCCAGCTCATCTGTAAGTGAAACAACCATAAAGAAAATAAGGAAAAAGTTAATGAGTAGGAAGAAGAGGAAACTAAAAAACCCTACTGTTTTCAATAGTATCACTGGATCCAGAGAGCTGACAGTTGAAACTTCATTGGTGACGGGGAATTTATTTCAAAGCAACTAAATGGGAAAGAAACAGCCTGTAAATGACTTCATCTCAGTAATTTAATGCTACAGATCAAACAGTAGATTCTCATTCCAGTTTAGCACATGAGCTGGTGTTTTAGCAATCAAGCTAGCAAAATCAGGGAAATGCTGGCTGCAGACACAGCAGCAAGAAAGTAATGCAGAGACCAGACAGATGCCATGCATACAGCCTGAGAGCATTATATGTGATGTATATCACTTCTCTATGCAGTAGTGTGTTGCATGTGGAATCCCAACTTGCTGCCTGTTTGGACTGAAAGTACTGATCACCAGTCTCCCCTAGTTTGATTGTCTCTGCTTCATTATGAAGAATCTGCTCCTCATTGCCTTTCAGTTTTTAGCTCCTTCCTCTTGGCTGGTACTGAAACTCGTGAGGGGATGGAACCTGAGTCCTCCCCTTCCTCCCTTCTTTTCTTCAGCTCTGGGAGCAGTTAATCAAAAGACCTGAGAACTGAGAAAGAATAAAACTGTTTTCCTTCCCTCCTGGTTTTAGACTCGACCCTAGGGTCAGTGTGTAGGAAGGGCTTGCCTCATAGGGTATATTTAATTTTCTGATATAGATGGATGCAATTCCACTAGTGCCTGATGTGCTTTGCATTACAGAATCACACAATATCTTGAGTTGAAAGGGACTCTTAAGAATCATTGAGTCCTGCTACCTGCTCCTTGCAGGACTGCATGACTAAACTACACCATACAACTGGGAGTGTCATCCAGAAACTCCTTGAACTCCCAACAGGCTTGGAGCCCCACTTCCTGGAGAGCCTGTTCCAGTCAGTGAAGAAACCTCTTCCTAATGCCCCCATTCCTTTTTGTAGTGCCAAGACACGGCTTTATGGCCATCCTACAGTGTGGCAGCACGGTGTGCAGGAGTCAGGGGAGCTGTACTAATTTAGATCAGCTGAAAGTTTAATGTATTTGTCTAAATGGCTATCAGTGTTTGAGTTCCTAACTCCTTGTTGGTTACTGTGTATTAGCAATATCAGCTTCTCTGACAGTCTCTGCAGGCTCAAGTTCCCCTGTCTCTTAGAAAACTTCCCTTATCCCCATCTTTTGTCTCAGCATTCAACCAGCTCTCATGTGCCAGAGGTTCTTCAAAAGAAGCCTGGCTCTGAGTCATTTCCAGATCCAGACCTAGGATCACCTGCAGGACCTGAAAGACAACAGAATTATGCCCATTTAGAAAGTAAAGGACAGGTAACCTGTGTGTTCCATGCTAGCTCAGACATTCATGTCACTTCTCAGCATAACATTTGCCAATTTTTTTTTCCTAATAATAAGATTATCTCCTTGGATAGAAAGCAATAGGCTTACCAAAGCAGCATGTATGCTTTTATTCCCAGTCATTCTTTTGTTATTTTTAACTACCTTAATAGTGCAACCTAAATTGAAAAGCAACATTGACTTCTTTTTCTATAAGGATTAGAATTACCTGAACCTCAGAAAAATGGAACTCTGGAGGTAAAGAAATGGAGGTTAGTTTGTGTAAATCAATGATGCCTACACAAGGTGCAGCCAGAGCTGATTTCATGTTATAGATATTTCAGACCCTCAGTATGACCAGCTAAAAGGCAGAATTAGGTAAGCCAAATTGACTGCTTCTTCGTTTTTTAAGCTACTGCAAGACTGGCATGTGCATCTGATGCAGCAGCTTCTTTGTAGCACATTTGAGAACCCCAAACTGGGAGTAAAACCAGCAGTAGAATTTAAATACAGACAAAATACCTTGTCCTTTATTTTCTCCTTGATCATCTTCTTCTCACCATCTCCTTCACTTACTATCCCAGTTTCTAGGCACTGTTTTAAGACTCCTAGAAATAAGAGATTTTTTCTATTGTTACACTTGGCAGGTGAGATCCTATTGCAAGCTTAGCTCAGGGTTTGCAAATATGTGTAAATGTAGAATTGCAGAATTTCACAGTAATATTCTTCCCCTTCAGCTCATCACGAGTCAGCTGAGCAGCATGGTCATGTCATCTGCCCTCATCATCCTGGGGGAGCTTCTGTCAGTGTGCCCAGAACCTGGGGTCATCCAGATGTTGGGTGTGAACAGGAGTGTGGAGCCAGCCCTGCCACCCTCACTCCTCACACCGGCTGTGGGAACCACTCACTGCTGCTCTCTGCTCCTCCCGGGGCTCCGAGCTGCCCCATCCTGTTTCATGCTGGCACTCCACATGACAGCAAATGTCCTGGGGATGGCAGAGTCAGGGAAGAAGCTTCATTTGCTAAATACACAGGTGCTGTTGAAGTGTGAGTAAAAGGTGTAGGCTCAGACACTAATGAACATTGCATGGCATCACCATAGATGGAGAAGGTTGGATTAAACCCAAGCCAGAGCGTTTTAGTTGTATTGACTGTATCCCTTACCTGTGTTAGAGCTTTGTCATTGATGGAATGGCACAGGTACTTGAAAGAGCTTCTCTGGTGTTTTATTTTCTTCTTCAGCCACTCATACTTCACAAGTAGCATGAGTTTCTCTCCTGACTCGTATAGTCACACCAGATCATGTCACACCTTTGCCTTATGTTTGCAGAAGAAATTAAGCAACCCTTAAAAAAGTCAAAAGCCAGTAAGACCTTTATTTGTGCTAAGGAATCTGTGATCTGCTAAAGGGCCTACACCCACCCTCAGTTGTGATATGACACCTGGCTAATATTTGATGACACTTCATTGATTTTGAGTCAGTTTTTGTAGAATATGAAAAAGTACTAGAAATGCCATAAAATACCACTTAAAACACTTTGATTCATAGTATGGGAATATCAGGTCTCTCAACTCTCACTCACTAATGCAGTAAGACTGAATGATTCCAAGTGAAAGCAGTAATGAGACTAAAATGAAACACTGTTCGTGTATTAAGACTGCATATGTTGTATATCTTCCCAGAAATAATTACTGCAGATTTCTTGGAGCTTTACTGATCAGCAGGAGTTTTTGCACATTCATAAAATATATAGTCCAAACATAAACAGAGCTGTACTGTATATCCAGCAGGCATAAGGCATGAAAGACTTTGTCACAATCAGAATGAATTAGCTATTAAGGCTTTCAGAGAATAATAGCTGATGAACCAAATTTAGATACATGACGTTTTCATAATGGAGTTGCCGTTCGTAAGTTTGCTCATATACATTACTGCCTTTTTACAGTTTATGAGCAAACTTATCATTTTTATGCGGAAAAAAAATGATTGTGAGGCTAAAGAGATTTACTTCCAAGGAAGTACTTAAAGAGCTAAATATGCACAGCATGGGAGAGAGAGGGCTCAGATGGGGCATAAATCTACAAATATTCAAGGAGTATAAATGCTGTGGACAGAAAGGAAGCATTCGTGGCGCTGCAAAGGGCGGTGAGTAGGAGCAATTGCATGGAACTAACGAAAGGAGCGTTGAGACCGAGTGTCAGCAAAACCTTTGGTACTGAGATGTGTAATCAGAATCTATTCTGATGGAAATTGGTAGAAACGAGCTGCCCTTTCCCTTTTGCTCTGAACTTCATGTAGTAGATTAATACACTGGGAATTTATTGACTGTAATTGCAGTTATTGTTGCAGTCTGGGCACTGTCCTGTCATTTCTTGTTCACTGTTCTGTCTCTGTCTGTACAAGTCTTGCAGGCTGCAAAGGAAGTCACTTCTAAGTACAATTCCCACTGCACTTTCTCTTCTGTTCTCCTCTCCTTGCTCAGTACATTGGAAAAGACAAAGGAAATTTTTTTTAAAAAAAGAGAATCTTTCAGAATGTTCCTACTCCCTATTAATATATCAGATCAAGATGCCTTCAGGGAATTATGTTAAATCACACTTCTTGTGAGAACTAGTGATACATTGAACACTTTTGCTTTCAAAAGTGGAAGAAAGTTTTTTTGGGGTTTTTTTCGAGTGCTGACAAAATCTGACAAAACCATATCAGTTTTTATTCTGTGAAAGGCAAGTGCCAGCATGTTATTAGAAAGCTATTCTGGGAAGTCTTTGAAAACGCTTGAGGATGAACTTCATATTGCTCTGCTTACAAAGCCAGATCCAACAATGGCAAAAATACTGGACCTTTATAAAGAGTGGGTGGTTCTCCAGTACCTGGAGTTCTTTTTTTTTTCAGTATCTCAGTGGGAATTATGGCATTGATTCAGACTTTTTTTAGGTGGCTTGAATTTTTCCAAAGTGTGGAATATGCAGTAAATTTGGCAACAGTTTATAGCATTCGGAATCTCTTGACAGTGGTACCCCTTTTGGTGCTTGACTTATGCATCAAAGTTTGTTGATGCATGTCATAATTCAGTTGGGCATGGAGATGCTACACTTCTGCAGGGAAGATACAAGGTTTTAACAGTGCCAACCATAATAATAAGACATCATCACTCAAGCTATTAAATAATATTTAAATATAAATAACATCATCTATGATAAAATAATAGGAAAATTACAAAGTGTATTAAATTCAAGGAAAGCTTTAAATTTTCAAGCAGCACAATAAAGTGTGGCTGCTATAAAATGCATTAAGTTCTTTTGACTTCAAAATTGAGCTCTGGAAATTTCTAGGTGTCCTGGTTTCAGCAGGGATAGAACTCATTTTCTTCCCATAACAGTAGGTAAAGGTTTGACATAATTTATTCAAAAAGGAGAGATATTATTTACACCGTCAGTATGAAATAGAGGATGCTATCCCTGAAGAGAAGGGTGTGTGCAGGATGTGAGGTTACCTTTGACAGTATTTCTGTTAATATCAAATTACAAGCTAAAAATCAAGCAGAGATCTTTCAAATATGTGGAGAAACCTGCATTTTAATACATGTACCTTTGTCTTAAATCAGAATAAAATGATAAATGTAAGAATTGGGTCATTGTGGACCGTACCAAGCCCCACATTCTTTACATTTTTTGACAGGGAGAAGCAATGACACCTTGTTCCAGAATAAGAGAAGGCTACATCTAAAGTGCTTAGTCCAATTTAAAGCTCCCCAGTAGAAGAGACACGTAAATACCAGAGGGGAAGGGATGCAGTGGAGGGCCACTGTGATGATTGTGGGGCACATGATGTGCAAGGACAGACTGAGAGATCTGGGTTTGTTCTGTCTTAAGAAATTAAAGCAGGGAGGATATTTTATTCATGTCTTCAACTACCTTGCAGTACAGTATAAAGAAAATAGAGCTTTCGGAAGGATTCACAGGGATGGTACAAGAGATAACAGGCACAGGTTAAAACCAAAGGAAATTCTAATTAGAGATGCAGAATATTTTTGTTACTTTTCTTATCATTAATATAGTCATGTATTGGAAAAAGGTATCCAGTGAGGCTGTGGGTGACTGCCCATCTTCCTCCTAGGAGATGCTCCTAAGGTGCCTGAGCATAGCTCTGCACAACTTCATGTGCTTTTAGGAAGGGATTGAACGAGGCGATCCCCAGAGGTCACTTAACAGTGTGTTTGTGTGGTTCTGGGAGACCAGAGCTGGCCCGTTCTTGAACACCAAAGTTACATATGTACCCATTAGTACCAGGCAGACAAATTAATAACCCTTCCAGCCCATGGAGACCAACTATTGTAGCCCAAAGGATTCTCTTCCACCCGAGGTGTGTATTAATTAGGAAGTGAAATGGAATACTGAAGTTAAAGCTAATCAGTGAGGACTTGGTAATCCAGCCTCACTAAAAGGCAAAATTCTTGTATCATTTATGTCATCACTATAGCAAATTTGCAGTTGATGTTACAGAGGAAGGGCTGCCTGTAAATCTTTTTTTTTTCCTCTTCATCCTGGGAGTTGCTGCAGGCAGAGAACAGTTGTTTTGCGGGGGTGTTTTCCAGGAGCAACCTTCCTGCTCATGGGTTGTACTTCATACTGTCTGTCAGGAAAGAAGCCAACTGTCCACCTTGCAGGCTGTTTAAACATGATGGAAAACAGCACAGGCTGTCTGTTGAAGTGATTTGTTCAGGTTCTTAGGAAGGTTATGCTAATTTGTATGCAGTTTGGTGTAAACAATATATTTGCTAGGCCATGAACTTTAAAATTGTTTTGGAATGTATCACTACTCCAAAGAGGCTGCTGGCTTTTGGGTCTTCCTACTACTTTCATGTTGTTTGTTGACAAGGATTTGAATAATACTTTGCAAGGAACTCCTGTCTCCTGACATGAGCTAAGCTGAGAAGTGGGTGTGGCACACTGGGATCCTACTGTCCCCTTCTGAGACAGCCCCCCCATCAAACCCAAAGCATTACTTCAGTGAGCAGTGTAAACAGAGCAGTCTTGATTTTGCCATCAGTTATATCACACGTAGTCTCACAGCAAAACGTTAGGAGGCTAACAAGGGCATCACACATTGGTTTTCATTGTATTGGGTCACTTGTGTCTTTGGGAGACTGAGAGAAGATCAGCTACTCCTGACATGGAGAGATGGACAATTTGAGCAACATGATCCAGCTGTTGGGAAGATTTGGGAAGGAGAGGCAGTGGGGAAACAGAAGGCCCTGTGTATTAGTGTGTGATGCTCAGTCATCACGCAGAGAGGCAAGTGTCTGTAACATCTGAGAAACCAGGGAGTCTTGTTTCTTTGGGAGGGAAATACAATTAACTCATTAATTGCTGCCTGTGTGAGCAGTGATGGAAATTAAGTGATGTACATAGGGTACAGTTCTTGATTCTCCTACTGATATTAACAGGCTGAATGAACAAAACTGGAAGTAGTGGGTCAAAAGCCTGGTACAGATCCAAGGGGAATGGAGTTGAAAGTTGGGACCTCCTCTCCCCTGGTAGACTTTTCTCTCTCTGAGCAGGAGGGTGGTGCCTATCCATGAGGTAGGTTTGGTAGCAGCTGCATATTTCCTTTCCCATACTCCTTTAATGAAAATCTGTGGGAAAGTCATAGGCTTTGTAGAATCTGAAGGTAGCTGCTGAGGAACTGGCCTTAGTTTTCTTAGAGGTTGGAAATCAAAAGTGGTAGACAGAAGGGTGTCACCTTACCTCCCTCCTCATCAAAACTTCTATGGGGTTATTTCAGGTGTAATTTATGAAAAGCTGAAATTTATGAGCGGTAGGGCCCTCTTCACTGACCCTCTGCTAGGTTGCATCCCACTGTTTGACAACCAGTATGGTAAAGCATTTCTCTGTACAAGGTCAGATTAAGCTTTTTTTATGGAGTTTCACATGAATGCTTTGCTTGGGGATTGTTGTTTCTCCATGCATAAATCTTTATTATACCAACAGCCTACAGCCCCAGTGAACCAAACAAAACAGTTTTATTCTTCTCTGTATTTATCACCACAGTGAGAGAACTCAATTGAAAAGGAGCTGTGAGGGTTTCCAGCAAGTGTGGTGGGGGTTTAGGTGCTGTGAGCCTTCAGTGAAATCATGTTTCTTCCTTCTAAATTTGAATGGTATATGCCAAGCTTCTTCTGGCCCCAGACTGGGCATCATTCCCTTTGGGATGATACTGAGGATGGAACTGGAAATGAACTGTGGTTGGAAGGTGCTGTGGAATAGAGGAGCAGGCTGTGTGTGTGTCCATGCATACACTCCAGTCTGGTGAATGACAGGGTGTGCTGAAGAGTGCAGGCCTTGCTTTGCAGCCAGCGCAGGCTGAGCCCTCGATTGCTGCTTTCCAAGATTGATTTGGGTTCAGGTACAGCTTTTCTTTAGAGGGGGGTTGACAGATGAGCTGATGTGCAAGTGCTTGTAGCTTTTACCAGGTGATGGGTTCGAAGTGTCCACGTTGAGGTTGATTTCACATAATTAACCTTTGTAATAAAAGATACATCGCAGGCCGCTACTGTCTGCACACGTGGGGACTCCTAATGCTTGTTAGTTATCTGTGATAGAACCATGTGGGCTCTGACAATGAACGCAAATGTAAAAAAAGGTAGAATTAGATACTTCATAGAAAACCAAAATATTTTTCTATGGACATAAAGGATAACTGTGCTTATCTAGGTCTTGACTTTCTGAGCAGTGTATGTTAGTTTTGGTTCACTGTATGACTTCCAAGAGCGGCAGTGCATAAAACCAAATTCCAGCTTGGAGGACCTCTTCAGTCTGTGTAGGGAAAGACTTAGACATGATACATAATTATCACTGAGAGGATTTTCATTCTGATATTTCCTAAGTTTTGAGTGCTTGACTCCAGTTTTAGCATCTTTTCTGATGGCAGTGTCATACCTATTTCTGTAGTATGACCTGAGGAAGGCAGGAGCACCATCATGGTCTCACCAGAAGGTCCAGGCTCCTTCTGCTGGTGGACACAATGGCACAGCTGGCAACAGCAGCTCCCTGCTCCAGTCTGAAGATGGGAGCGTTTAGCAGAGTTGGTGTTGCAGGGGAAAATGCTCTTGAGACATGAAATTTCACTTAATTTGTTGCCAATTAAGGTAAAATTTTAATTACTGATCCTAGTATTGAGAAATAATGACACACTTGAGAAAACACCTCAGCTTCCCTCCAGACACCTTTCCTCCCCCCTTGCCAGTCTCCAGGCCACTCCCATACTCGGTACTGGGGGTCAGTGTAGGGCACTTTCATTTTTCAGCCATTGTTTCTTTCTTGCTCCTGTTCTTTTTTTTTTTTTGCCATGGTTCCAGCATGGGGTCCTCCCCAGGCCACTATCCTCTCAAAAGCCTCATTCCTCCTGGGTATCCATGTGCACAGGTATCCCCTGCCCCCTGTGTCTCCTGCCTGGAATGTCTGCTGCTTGTAGGTCCAGTTTTTCTACAACTTGTATCCAGATCATATCCTGAGCCAAACCATTCCCCATCTGTTATTAAAAATGTTCTTACTTAGGGTCCCCTTTCTTCAGCAGTCACTCCTGGCTTTATCTGTACTCTCTCCGTGCTGCTGCGTGTCGAGAAGGGAGGAAAAGCTTTCTTGAGAGCACAGGAAAAACAGATCCCTAAGCTTTTTTCCAGTTCCTGGACATACCATCCCTGTTCCAGGTCACGTCCTGTGAAGTGGGGCTGGAGATTATTGGCTTTGGGGAGATGGCAGAAAGGCACCACAGGACCAGAAAAGATCTGTGGGGTGGTTTGTGGGTTGTCTGGTTGTGGATGAGCATGTGGGTGTACGATTTGCAGGTTTTAGCTGCTGAGCCCTCTCATCTCTATGATGTGTGAAATGCAGTCTCTTGAAGGCTAATAACTTTCCCACAAACATCCACTTGTAGCTGGGTAAGACAAAAGGCTGAAATTTCAGTGCCTGAAATGCAGCTTCACCGTGTCAGATCCCTGCTCTAAACACTGCAGTACAAGAGGATTTCAAATTAAAGCACCAGAAATTTAACCTGGGAAGAACAGCATACCTTGCCCTGCTTCATTCTTAGAAGTAATTGGAGTGCTATTTTTGACGTTCTTCCAAAAGCTTTTATCCTTTCGACAGAAACAGGCACAGAATATATAAGCACAGACAATTAAGGTTTGGTAGAATGATAAGCTGATGAAACTGAGGTCCTGTAGTTGGAAATGCTGATCACTGTCTATAATGGGTAAAAAACAGTCTTTCTCCTTTGTTCTAGAAATTGTCTCATGCAATCCTGTCTATGCCAGGGAATTTCACAGGGAGAAAATGGTGTTTGCATGCACATTTTGGAAAAGTGATGCTTTTATGGATGAGCAAAAAAGTACTCTACAGCCAAATAGATAGAGCAAAGTGTCTGTGCATCTTTGCAAAGAGGGATATGCTTTGTCCTGTTCCAGTGAATGCTGTGCAGCAGGCTAAAATTGTAAAAAATAAGCAAGATGCACCAAGATGGGTTTGCAAAGCCATACAGAAGGTCAGTGTTGGATGGTAATGATATGGAAATCAGCTTGGATCACAGGCATAAATGAGTTCTGTGATTCAAAACTGGGCGGTAATAGGATTCAGTATTAGGGTCAGGCAGGTGTAAAAATACTGGTGATGAAAATTTAAAAATAAATAATTTAAGATTCATGGGGCAAAATGCAATGACTTCTGTAGACACAGTAATTGTACTGGGGAAGAAGAGTATTTTCCCCTTCGTGACTTTTTGCCCTCCATTCAGTCACATAAATCCATGGGTTCAAAGGTTTGGTTTTGGCTTACCAGGCAGTGCAGAAATTCTGATAAAGGCTTAGTAGCTATTAAACTTTCATAGGTTTGCAGCCTTGTGGTTGAAGAGACAGTAACTGCTTTTTTCTCTTGGGGATGGGATTCCAAGTAAGTCAGTGATGCTCAGTGTTGGAATTCCAGCCTTACAGGCTGCTAAGTGTGTGAAGTTCGTGTTATAGGGAGCTGGACCTTTGCATCAGCCAAAAAAGTTTCCAAAATTGCTCTCCTATAACTATATATGCAAAACTCAGTTTAATTTAATGCTCTGATAGCACTCACTCTGAAGTCTGCAAGTGCTGTGTTGATGCTGCTACAGACCCATCCAGCATCATAACAAAGTGCAGAGGATGTGGCTTCCCAAAAGTGTTTGGCATTTCCAACAGTTCCTCTCACTGAAGTCAATCAGAGCTGAGGGCTTTAGAGAATCTAACTGAAATCCCTGTGTTAAAAGTTTTTTATCCAGTCCTCTGAGCTTTTGACTCCTGGGTTTTAGGAAGTTCCATGGTTTATGAGAAGAGAGAGAGGTGTGCCAACTTTGCTCTGATGTCTTCAGTACAAATCAGCCCCTTTCAGCTGAAGCTCGTGGGTGATTTGTGTAGCTCCCTGGAACTGCTCATAAAGCTGACTTGGTACACCTTTCACTTCCCCTTTGATCCCACAATTACCCTTGAAAGGAGCTATGCCTTTATGATTTATGGCCCAGGCTACCTTCTCTTGCAGAGAGAGGTTAAGCTGTGGATTTCATCGATATCATTGGATATCATCACTAATATCCAGTGGGGAAAAAAATAAAGAAAACATAGCATGGGAAGAGTCCTCAAGGTTTGCTGTCAAAGAGAGCACTGGCTTGCTCTTTGTGGAGTTTTAGGCTGTTTTACTGAAACCAGTACTATAAATGAGCCAAACCTATGCCCAGACACTGTGGTGTTTCCTAGTACTTTACCTGCTTTTTCAGTTGCAGCAGCTTTGTATCCTGCTGTCTGTATGACTCCCACTCCCCATTCTGCATGATCTGCTGAGTGTACTTACTGTGCATCCAGAAAAAGCTGAAATAGATGTTGATGGCTTTTGCTTTTGTTTTATCCCCTGTCCTTTCTTCTCTTGACAGTTTTTTATCATGCTGTTAATTATATTTCTGTTGGAGCTCACTGTTGTGATTCTGTTCTTCGTCTACACCGACAAGGTAAGTCAAATTCTTCATTTTTCTTTCCCCTTCAGCAAATTTATATGCCCCTTTTCCCTATAAATAAATCATGAAGCACTTGGCTTGGTATGCACATCATGCTTCTGTCTTCCTTGAGACACTCCTCTCAGAAGGAGCTCTCTCAGAATGCATAAACAGCCTGGCAGGACTGGGCTGTCTTGCTTGCTCAAGTGTACAACTC
>VZTJ01005786.1:291278-343788 GCA_013397795.1 Orthonyx spaldingii | reverse complement strand
AAAAACCGGCGAGGGAACCGTTTATTAAAAAAAAAAAAAAAAAAAAAAGAAGGAAATTAAAAAACCCCACAAGCAAACACCAAATGCCCCACAAATAAAGCAAAGAAGCCAACATGCCTTACTAGGAGCATGTAGGAAGAGATACCCATCAGAGTGAACAGGTTTTAAAAAAAATATGTTTGTGGTTTAAGAGCCACGTTGATGTTTTTGAAGTGTCCTCAGCGCAGGCAAAGGCATAAAATTCATTATCTTTCCATATTGCTCCTTGCAGCACATGTGTACTTAAATCCTAGTGGAAAGCCAAGGTAAATGCATAAAAGTTCAATAAACACAGCTTTTGTTTGTGCTTTCACATTTTGCTTATGTTTGACCATTGTTCCTTCTATTGTATGGGCAATATTGCCTATCTGAATTATCTTTATCCTTAAAATAATTTTTCTTTAAAAAAATCTTACATGAATAAACCCAAAACAAGGGCATAATTGTGTGCCACCTGCTTATTCAGTCAAAAACAGAAGTCCCTTACAAGTGAAGACCAAGGGAACTTGAAAATCACAGGGAAGGTGGCAAAATTTTACCATGAATTAACATTCGTCAGGCACATGAGCAATATACACCTTTTTCTGGAATGGGAAGGTAATAGCAAAAAAACCCAAAACAACAACACTGTGTTCCTTAATAAATAAATTATTAATTAATGTAATTAGTAGTGTATTAGTGACATAAGTGAGTGATTGTCAGGAGCACTTCTGAAGGACTTTAAAGAGCTAGGTTGCCAGTGTTCTGTAGTTGGAACATGGAATTAACTTGCCAGGTAAGAAGGTCTTGTCCAGTAGAAGGGACAGTTTAAAATTACTTGTATACATTACTGCATTCTGAATTACTTGCCAGGTCTTGGGAGAGAGATCTACTTATTATACACAAGTAAAGGCATCTGCTTAATATGCAATGGGCCTGCAAAACTCAAACACAACACTTGGTTATATTTAGAAAGAAAATCAGTTTGAAAATATTATCATGTCATTGTGTAACAGACTTGCCTCACTGTGAATATAATGTTGAGTTTTGGTTACAGAAATTGTTAGAAGCACTAGAAAGGTGGAAGAGAGCTGTCATGAAGGGGGATTATGGAGGCAACCTAGGTTCAGTTCAGGAAAGGAAAGAGATCCTCTACTTAGGAGATCTTACCAAGAGAAATGATAGTAGTTTCTAAAATAAGGGCAGAGCTGAAATAAAGACCTGTCCTGAACACAGAAGAAATAAATGAAAATTTTAAGTATTAGGTTTATAAAATAAATGTTTCTTATGTTCCAAGTCATCACCTTATAGAACTCCTGCTGTTGGCCGGTGTTGAGGCTGATAGATGAGTAAATGTGTGGGTATGGAGGAAAGAAAAAAAACCAATGAAGTATTTTTATTCATAAAGCAGTCACTGCTCTTAGGTTGACAGGTGTGTCACAGAGAATGTTCGTCCTCACTCTTCAGAGGTAAAAACAGTGAAAAGGTCTCAGGAAGGATTCCCTCCCTCCTTCAGCCTCTTGGTTTGCAGTGGTTTTTATTGATTCTTAATAAAGAGATCAGGAAATTAACTTTCCTCTGACTCACATACTGCAGGAGGTAGTACCCTGCAGTTGTCTGTAAGATCAAAACAGAGTCTAAAATATGGGCTCCAGCTCAAGTGCAGTTTTTCTGAGTTAACAAATTGCTGTAGTCTGGGTATTGCAGATGATCAAATTTGAGGGTCTTAATGTTCCTGTATGACTTTAAATCTTATACTGAGGAAATCAATAGTTTGTGTTACACTTGCAGTCCTGCCTACCAAATAAATAAAATAGCAGCAGCCTAAAACTAATATTTTCATACAGCACGTTTACAGTTTGTGTGCTGGCTTTCCCAATCTGAAAAACAATATTGCCACATGTATGGGGAAGTAGAGAACCCAAACAAGTCCACCACAGTAATTCAGTTAATGGAGTTCCTTGGAAAATCAGTGAAGGAACATCTACACTGACACTTGTCCATCAGAAGTAAGGTTAGTTTTGTGTGCAAGAGGAGAAAAGGACTCTGCAGATGATCAGTTTGAGTAGTACCAGCCCAGGGTGGGTGTGCATCCACGTGTACGTGGGCACACTGCGTGGGCTCCGGGCAGGGAAGCAGCGTCTCTGTATCCATTGCTGGGGCTGTTGCTTTAGCACTGTGTTAGTTACTATAAAGCATCATGGCAAAAGTTCTTTACAGCCATTCACAGACAGGGTTTTGGCACAGGGCTTTTATTCTCTCCCTGTGGAATGGTGTGCAGCTGTGGAGGTGAGCTGGGACTCACAACAGCCTCAATTGACTTGTTGTCATTCATCAGCTTGGGAGAAGCCCAAAATTTGCCTCTGCCTCTCATTCTAGTGACTTGGTAAAAGCTTCTCTGAGCTTTTAAGCAGCCAATGTGATCTCATGCCCTAGGATGTCGTCTTTTTTATGATGGACAAATATTTTTCTTGATCTCATGAGATAAATGCTGCCCTGAAGTTCAAAACGCTTTCTCTGAGCTGGCTCTCCAGTGTGATATTGTGAAGAGAGAGGGACTTGGAGAAAGCTCAGGAATCCACAGTGTAGAAGGAAAAGGGGTAGTGCCTTGTTTCTTGGAACTGCCCTGTAGATCTCTTTGGCAGGGGCCGAGCTCACACCTCGTTCACTATTCCTCCGCCTGTCCTGACTAGTTGTGTTGCAAAATATGAATCTCATGACTTCTGCAGAAGTGAATGTGGGCTGTGGTGGAATGCATTCCTATAGGATGGTTGTCAGGAGAAACCTATAGCCCTTTTATTTTGTCCTGGCTGTTCCCAAAGCATCAGAGGGATGGGTTCATAGGCTGTCTTCTGCTCAATGTGAGCACCCAAGGGACTTGGAAACTCCTGCTGGCGTTTGCACACATTCATAGAAAAGTTCCTAAAGTGTAGCTTTTTTTTTTTTCAGGTCAGAAGTACCAGCCCAAGAGATGTGGGTATTGAATGGAGTTTGTGTGATTATGAAAATTAAGGCAGGTTGTTGTCACTCTGAGTGCAGTTTTTTTTCAGGCTACAGTTATGCCCCCATTTGAAGCAGTCCAGAGACATTTCTGGAGCCATGTGGATGGTTATGTGCATGGCTACCTATCCATAAGGGAGATATTCTCTTTAGTGTGTTTTGTATTGGTTCCATCAATACAGAGCAGCATTTGACATTTTTTTAAGTTTGACATTTCTATACAAGACTCTCTGTGTATTAATAACAGATCTACGGAGTACTGAGAGGGTTAACCTTAATTTTATTGTGTTAAGGAGAAAGCAGCAGAGCCCTGTCCTGTCAGAGGCTGGATACTCCTATTTCTCAACACCAGACTGGATCCTGCTAGAATGTAAATTATGCTAATAAAATGCACAGTTCTAACTTGTAGAATCCTCCTGGTTTTAGCATCTGTATTTATTTTTACTGTGATGATTCTCCTGGAGGCACAGAAAAAGAAAAGTACATATTTACTTTTTTGCAGCTGTAATAGGTGATTTTTTTTCAGTAGGATTATTCAGACATCTGCATTTTATATGATTTACAGGCAGAGATATTTAATGCCCACAAATGAAAGAACCCCACCATAATGTGGGGTTGGTTTTTGGGTGTTTTTTTTGGGGGGGGAGGGCCTAGTTATGTTTGGTTGGGGTTTTGTTTTGTTTTGTTTTGTTTTAGTCAGAATCACTGACTATGATATTTGATTATGGGAACAGTTACTGCCATTGGCAACTTGAAGTTAAGATGAGAATTTTCATAAAGTTTAGGCCATTAACTCACTTGGGTCCCTGTGAAAATTACCGCCTAAATTCCATGCCTGCTTAGCTGTGTTGAAAATAGCCCACAGAATAGCCCACAGAGGATTGAAAAATAATGCCTACTTCTGTTTTTCATTAAATGTGTGAAAATGTTCTTCTTTTCCATGCTGCTTTCCTCTATAGCTCTTGCTAACATATAAAAAAAAAATGTAGTCTGTAGATTGATGCATTTCTTGCTTTGTTTCTGAAAAGAAATTGAAAATTGTTTTAATTCCTGATTGACATTTTGCCTCGTCCCATACAGAGACAGCAGGTCAGAATTTAGTGGATATGATTTCAAGTATAGCTCAGTCCTCACAACCTCTTACACATTTGGCTTTCGAAAATGGAAAACCAGAATCTCTTCCACCTGCTGCATTCATGTGCAGTTGCTCAAAGAAACAATCTGATCCTGCTGGGCTGCTTGCTGATGTGACAGAGGGATTCAGAAAAAACTGATGAAATTATTCATATAGAAAGTTTAGTTCAGGTCTACTGCAGAAAGTTGTTCTCATTGAGCTTCTGTCAAGAGAGCTTAAAAGTTTTCCATGTTTGCCTTTGACAGTGCAGCAGAAATGCCTCCCTGGGTAATGAAGTGCCTCATGTTCCCAGTCAGCACAGCCCTCAGGGCTGTCCAAAACACACACACAGGGCATGTTAACCTTGCTGAAAGTGGAGAAATGGGGCCTAAAGTGAAGGGACAAGGTCACCCAAACTGTATGCAGCTTAGAGATGGCCTAAAGTTACTGGAAAACAACAGGCTGTGGAAAACCCTGCGAAACTGGCAGAGCGGTCACTGCACCATTATTCAGTCAGATAATCCTTTTCTAGCAATGTTTCTCCATCAGCATTTGACTTTGTCTGCACCATCCCCTTCTTACTGTTGGAACTCTTGAGTGGTGGTAGAATTATTGGGTCCATGTATCCTCCTTTGCCACAGAGCTGTTCCTGCTGCTGTGCAAGGCTGGGACAGTTTCAGAACGGAATCTGTGTGGGTAGTGTGCACACTTGTCAGCACGCAGAGAGGGCTCTCTAGAGGACAGGGCCAATTTGAACTCCCTCTGGTATTTCTGTGGGGATGTGCAAGTCCTGGTATATGTCTGCAATGGTTTCTGAGCAGCCTCTGTGTTAATGCTTTATTTTCAGTTAAGGTTCCATTTGGTTTGTCTCTAAAAGACCTTTATTGAGTCCCCCAGTCAAGCAGTTCCTGGCATATACCATCTCTCTGGCAGTGTTCTGGAATTTGGGTTTTGCATTAAGTGCTGACGTAGCTAAAAGCTGTTTCTCAGGATCAACAGGAGTAGCACTGCAGGCAGCTGTGGAACAATCTATACATTGCCTCCTGGATGGTGGTGCACTGCAATTACTGCTCTGTGAGTCTGAGGTGTTAGCTCTGGTCAAGTATTTTATTTATCTAATGCAAAATAATGTTATGTACATGTATGAAAAGACAGAAGTGTCTCTGTGGTTTATTTTACTTGGTAATAAGCTTAATTTTAACTAGTTTATTAGCATTTCAGTACTGGTGTCCCACAATAGGGAGTTGCAGAAATTTCATCAAAAGAATTTAATTATAGCCAATTTACTTTGGCTTCTTTTCAGCAAAGCAGTCAGGCATAGGTTTAAATCTCTCCCTGTTCAGCACATAACCTAAGTGCATGCCTGAACCCATGTGACTGAGTTAATCATATGCTCAAGTCTTGTAAAAGTCGATCTGCAACTTATGTGTCTTTAAAAGAAATATTGCTAGGAAAATGCTAATGACAGTGAAGAATTCTGGAGTGTGTAAAGAGGCATCACATTTTTCATTCCATAAGGAATTTAGTGAGAAATAGTGAATGTTTGCTTTAAAGCATTTTTGGTTAGCTTTTATCCATTTGCTCTGAACAGCTTTCCATTTAGTATCTTGAACTCCAAGACACCACTTTAGCCTTTTTTAGGCAGTGAGGGGCATTGAATCTATTTGCCTGTGCAACTGAGGAAACAAACACACCAAAGGAAATCCCAGTAGTTTCACTAATTCATTTGTCTAAGTAGGATTTCACTGAAAGTGCACTTCCAAAATCTTATTAACAGGCTTGTTGAAGGGTACCACAGTATTGATGAAAAGAATTAAGTGCATGCTCAGAAATAGGTGTATTCTGGAACAATAGCTGCAGATAAAATGCATTAGGGCTCCCCATTGGGAACTCTTGATCAATGTCTGATCAAGGCCTAATTGATTCCTTGAATAAAATGCTAGCAGGGGAATGGGTGCAGGGAAAGAAAATCAAACTTTCCTAAATTAAGCTCCATGCCTAACACAAATACCCTTTGTAAAGATCAGATAATGCAGCAGCCTGCCAGCTCTTTATGCCTCCTGTCTTCCTACTTTGGCTGAGTTCAGAAATGGAGATGTCTCATGCTCAGCAGTATGGATTTTTGCTCATATTGCAATAAGTTCAGTATTTTCCACAGTGTCCTGCTGCACAGTTTGGAATACCCGTGCTTTTTTCTCAGGAGAGATCCAGTTCTAACCCCCAGGTGACTAACTGGGATATTAATTCCCATATCTGTATGGATGAATCGAACACAGCTGTTGCTGCCTTTGTACCTGGCTTGAAGCCAGCTGGATCTATCCTTTATTTCCTGACATCACTAAATTAGTCTAAGAGTTTCCTGATAAATATTTGGTAATGTATCAGTCTACAGTAGAAAGAGATGTAATTGGGCCTCCCTGTTCCTGGTTTTCAATCTCTAATTGCAGGTTAACTCATGATCTCAGGAGCATGTCAAATTGTCTTTGTTGTGGAGCACTTCTGCAATGATCAGTAGCCTATACCTCAAGTGTCAGGTTTCATAGTAGACAGAATGTAAGTGGTGCAGGGCTTCATCCAGCCTCTCCCAAGGAAAGCTCTGGAATACAATAGTGGTGGTGATTACATACTTTGCACATCTGTGTGCTTTCCTCAGCTTGCATCTCTTCTAACTGCTGGCACATATTTGAAACAATTTTATTTGGCAAAGGGAAGAATAGCAGAAGGAGAAAAGAATGGTTTAGAAAGGTGATAAAATAAATAATTAAGGCAGCTTTAGGCATTTCAAATGCTGAGGGATGACTGAGGTAGTATATTGAAACAGACAGCACATCTTTTATTCATTCTATGAACATTTTTGATGTGTCACAGTGTATTTCAGGCAGCATTAGAAAATGACAGTAAACTAAATGCTTAACATTTTTTACATATTAGAAAAAGAGAGGAGAGGATGACTTTTTGTGTTATCAGACTGTAAGCAGGCCAGTAGCATATTGTCCTTGTCTTGGATTTGTCAGCTGCAGTTGAAGAATGATGAGCTAGGCTGACCACTTTATTTAGGCATAATTTGCAGCTGAGGTTTTTACAACTCCTTCCTTTGATTTAACTCAGCAATGGCATGCAGTGAACCAGTTGAGACAAGCATCTGTTGATCAGCAGCTCCAAACCATTACCAGTTCTGCATTTTCTTAAGGATGGAGCGTGTTGATTTCAAGGCCACAAATAATGCTCAGGGACTTTGTATTACCCAAACTCCTGATATGTCCAAGGCTTCTCATAGGAAGCATTGCTGCACTGCAAGATGGTGTAGTCTTTTCCACTGATAATTTTGTGGGTTGAATTCTTGCTGTGAAGTTCAGGTGTAGGAAGGAGGTTTAGCAACTTTCTAGACACCAGTCATTGTACCTTCTGAAATATATTCCCCAGACTTACAAAACCAGCACAATCAATGGTGATTGTCAATCAGTGGTCATTGATACCTCCTTGCTGTAATCATTTTTAATATGAACCAATAATCTTCAATCATTTGGGATCTTGGGCTTCCTGAATCTAAGTGCAACAAAATCTGTGATTGGCTTGACAGTAGGAGGCGACTGAGCTGGAAGATAGATTTTGTGTAAAGGGATATGTTTTGACAGGGAGCAGAGTAAGAGCTTTATTTTACATTGTCTGAGTGCACACATTTCTTACTTGACATATACAGTGCCTCTGATAATTTGGATGATGGTGACATGAAACAATTCTGCTGCAGTGTCCTGGCATTAGCAATGAGTGAGGCTTGTGTTTTTGTTTTAAAATTGTTTTAACCATGGCACAATCTCAATTTGCTTTGTTGTACTGCAGTCATTTTGTGTACCCTCTTCCATGCCTTTAAATTGCAGGGAAGGCATCTCTCAGAACAGAGAATTTTCAGAGAAGTTGTTCTTGTCAAAACCCAGTTATCCCCCTGCTCCTGCTACTAATTGTCTTTGATACAATTTCTTAATGAGTTGATTTCTGTGATAGATTATTGAATTATTATACAACAATAGATGTTTTTATTTTCTTGCTCTCTCCATTTTGCGCTTTACTGCCATAATCCAAGGATGATGTTGTTCTCCCAGACGTTTTTGCCATCTGCACCTTTGCCTCTGAACCACAGGAAAGCAGAATAACGCATGTCATCTCCTTCTGCAGTGCTGATGTTGCCTCTGTTGACAAAGTCCTAACCTCAGCATTTAGGAAACCTTTACAGAGGTCACCTTGAAGGGCATATTGAAGTGCAAATGGAATTGAATGTTAAATTGGTAAATTATGTAAATTAAGCAAAATGGAAAAGATACAAAAGATCATTGAAGATATTTGAGGAATTACCAAAAGTCTTTATCTAGAGATATAATGAAAGCAGAAAGTCACAAAGCATGCAAGATTTTGATTAAGAACCAGATGTTTGTCACATTTATCACACAAGACATCTAGTTTTCCCTTTAAAAATTCAGGAGCAAAGGAGTTGTAACAAGGTTTGAATTAATCAAAATGGTTGAAGAGAATCAACATTACCCTCTATGCAACAAGCACGCACGAGGAAATGTCCTGTAGATTTCTTTCAGGTCCACCTTTTTCTCCATGAATAGGGAATGCATTGTAGTTGGCACAAAAGCAGCTGGATCTGTGCAAACAAAGAGAAGAAATTGTTTTTTCAAGGTCGGTCAGCTTGGGAGGAAAAAAAAATTCTTTTCTTTTGAGGACTGTGATGAAAATGGGGAGAATGTGCTGCATACCTTGAAGTGTGTTGAAGGGGGACTGATATTTCAGTAAATGTCAGCAGCATGCCCTTGCTGCTGCCACCACTGCAGGTGAGCATTCAGCAGCCAGGTGTGGCTTCCCAGAGCTGGGAGTTGCGATGGGAGCCGGGTTGGTGCTGCCTTTGACACTGATTTGTGTACAAATGGCAGGGGCAGCTCTTTCCTAATGACTGCTGCTATCGCTGGGAGCATTGAGCATTGCTTCTCCCACTGCCTGTGCTAAGTTTCCTCCCTTTCAGCTCTGTTCATGGAGGTGTCAGTTTGCATGTGAGAGCTGCAGTGAGGGGTGATTAGATGAGTAAGACCAGGACACTGGAATTGCTGCTGGGTGTCACAGATTTGCCGTATCCATTTCAAGCCTTTTAGGAGTTTATCTGCACGGTGCAGTATCAGGTGTCAGCACAGAATGAATGCACAAGTCACCACTTTCTGTATGGTAAAATCCTGGCCTGAGTGAAGTCAGTGGGAGATGCCTGTTGTCTTTCATGAAGCTGTTATCCTTAATTTCAGTATTTTTAAATCTCTTTCCCACTTCCCAACTTAGTGATCGAAATAGTGCACACTTGAGTGTGATCAATGATGTATTTCAGTGCTCTAGGAGATCCCACTGCCTGGCAGCTGCAAAGATCAGGGAGTTTTGTTCTCAAGCACAATGTCTTAATCTTGTGATGCAGAATGTGTGAGATGCTGTTGCCTGCTGAGAAATTGATTAAATTTTGGCTGCAGAAAGGTCACACATTTCCAAAAGAAATGTAATTAATGAAATACCGATTCCTCTGAATGTTAATTTCCTGATCTCTGCTGTGGCATCTTGGCTTTTCCATCCATGGTCTTAATGACTGTGCAGCACCCATGCTAGGGTATGGAATTCCAAAATTGTTTCGTTTAGGAGCGGCTTCTTGAGATCTGGTAGTCCAACCCCTCTTCAAGCAGGAATAGCGAGAGCAGGCTGCCCAGGGCTGTGTCCAGTAGGGTTTTGACTGTCTCCACAGATGGAGGTTCCACAGTCTCTCTGAGCAACCTGTTGCAGTGTTGGACCACTCTCACAGTGGCCTTCTTTGCTACAAGAGTGTGTTTCTGGCTCATGGACAACTTAATGGCCACAAATTTCCCAAGGTTTTTCTTTGCAGAGCTACAGGTGCCAGAAGGTGTATAAAGGCAAGGCAAACAACATCCACTGCTCCCCCCTCATCCACAGAGCTGGTTGCCATATTTTGGAAAACTGTCATGCTAGTTAAGTGTGATTTTCCCTTTGTAAACCCATTCTGACTGCTCCCAGTCATCTTCCTGTCCTTCATGGCTTTGGAAAGGGTTTCCACGATTGGTTGCTGTATCCCTTTCCCAGGGATGGAGGTGAGAATGACAAGCCCGTAGCTCCTGGATCTTCCTGATTGCCCATGCTGAAATTAGGAGTGGTATCTGCTGTCTTCCAGTGTTCAAGCACTTCCCTCCAGCCTCTAGTGGGACAGAGTCCTCTCTTGTCATGTATGGTATTGGCATTTCTTGTTCAGAGCTTTCAATCCCAAGTGCTGCCTGCCAGGGCACTACATATTCTGGAGCAGATGAGGTATTTATCTATTAACACTCCCATTTCAGCCTTTTTGTCTCATTCTGGGTATTAATTTTGGGCATCTGCTGCAACTAGTCACCACTTTTCACAAAAATTATGGAAATTGAGTGTATCTGAAATCTGCATATCTACCAACCATTTGACTTCATTTTTTTTGGCTTTATAGTAATTTGTTGAAAGCACATAATGGCAAAAGCTTTCCAATAGCAAAATGGTCCCACTGGTGCATACCATAAGTTTGAAGTGATTAAACAAAAGGAGAATATTTGAGTTAAAATTGAACATGCGACTTAAAGCTTTTTCTCAGTGATACGTACTGAAATGACTGCTTTTCCAATTAGGCTTTGTCTGTCATTTATTTGGAATTACTTTTTATAAATACTTTGAATTCCTGGAATATGCTTGATATCAAACTGCTAAGGAGGCAGCAGGGAGAGGCTTCATTCCATATCAAGTTGGACTTTTTGAGAATTTAATATATCCTTTTTCCACATGCTCGTTTATTAGATTCTGTGATTGGTTATGGTTATATTTCTGTAATCATCTCATAAGTATCAGCTAGTGCTATGTATGGTAAAATGGAGAATGTGGCTTTCTGCTTTCTCGTAATTAGTGGGACCGTGCGGATTTCATAGGAGTTGGATTCTGGATTCCTCAGGCTCCTTGCTCCTGATCCAGGGCAGCTCCTAACACACTCCTTAGACACCTCGGAACTGTCACCATTACTGTGTAGCTCTTTGAGGAGATTGGATCAGGCTCTGAGATGCAAAACTGTGCTCTCTTCTTAATCTAGAACCAGATATGAGATACTTTTCTGATCCAAAGGCCTTTCTCCACCTGTTCCAGGCATGTTTTGAGCAATGGAGTAGCTGGCCATTTGGAGTAGGGCTGTTTGCTGTGTGCCTGGGACAGCCTTAGTCTTCCCTGTGAGGCTGGAGTGACCCTTCCAAGTGACTCGTGGTGTGAATTTGCCTGTGGTGGTCCCTGCTGTGTCCTGTGTATGAGGTCAATGCCAACAGCCAGGTTTAGAGGTGGACAAATGGACCTTTTCCACATGTCCTCATGAAGCAGTTTCAGTGCAGTTGAGCAACATGTTTTAAACCACTGTTTCACAGACTGTGTGTGGAGTTTTTTCTGGCCTCAGCTGGGTGCCATGCAGTGGTACAGCCTGTAAGGGTCACTTGGTAAGTCCTCATCTATTCCACAGCTTTTATGTTTAGAGTTGATACATCTCATTAATCTCCTTTTTTTTTTTTTTTTTTTTTAATAGCATATTAAATTCAAGGATTCCAGTATTACTCTTTCTCAATATTTTTCCACATGAGCTTTTCTAGGGAAGATTAATTTATCAGAGAAGTGTCGAGTAGTCCTGTTCTATATAGATTTTTTTTGAAAAGTGGCACATTTAGGAACCGGGAAACAGAGCTGATGAGATGCACTACTTGAAACATGTTTCTTCAGTCACAGAGTTATTCTCTTTCTACTCGAAGACTGTTTGCCTTGTTCAGCTTAGCACCATGAATCCATAATTTAAATAGCTGGAGTTAACAAGTTTCTGATCTCTGAAAGCTTGCAATGCCCTGGTTGCTCTAACCTTCCAAGAGAAGAGGACATTGAGAGGTCCCCATGTCAATTCTCACTTGCCCATCACTTCACCTTCAGTCCTTGAAACAGTTTTCCAGTGGGAATTTTAGGTTGCACGCTGATAGCTTTTTTTCTGATTGGACAGATTTAAGTGGAGTCAAGTAGGCAAGCATTTGACACTTGTTACAGAGGTTGTTTTTAAGCAATTTCTAGGTGCTCTTTTAAGTGGTGATGGTGGGGTCTAATAAAGAGAAAAATTAATGCTAAAGGAAAATTATATTTGGCAGATGCTTAAGTACATCCTACATAATAAAAATATGTTTTTAAGCTGAGAGTGGTTTGAGTGTCTCTCCCTTGTTGACCTGCTTGGAGATAATTCAGAGAGCCTTGAATTTTGAGAGTTCATGAAAATGTTGGGATGTGGAGTGCCCTGAATCCCTCTCATGTCTGCAAGTCATGTCTGAGGTGGAGTGACCCTGACCAGCAGTACAGTGGTGGGATGTGATTCAGGGCACAAATCACTTCACAAGGGAAGAATTCCCCAGGTAAGAATGAATTTTAACATTCTTGTTTTTGTGTCCTGTGACTACAGTGCAGAGCCTCTCATATTCCCGCTGGAATAGGGTTGTACATGGAAGGTAAAAATGCGTTTGTATTAATAAATATAGGTTTGGATCACTTCCTTTGTTTTATCAGGAACTGGCAGCTTAACTGGTCATCCATTTCAAGCTGAAATGGAAGAATAAATTAAACAAGGCTTTTATCTCAGCAGATTTTTATGAAAGTGAGTGGAGAATGAAAGACAGATTGCATTTTTTTTGAAGTAGGAAATTAAATTGTGCTTCCACTCTCTAACTTAAAAATCCAGAAGAACTCAGGCAATGCTCACTGCTTTCTGGATATACCAGTATCCCTCCTGAGACCTGGATTGTCTCAGAACGTGCAGGCAGGGCTTTAGGGTTTGGGAAGGGTGGCTATTTCTCATAGGTGTACACAGCACCTGAAAGTGAGTTTGTTGATCTGCACCAGCTTGACCCCGCAGTGCTCTGTGACTTCACCTCACCCACAGGGGCTTCGTTAATGGTCCTTTGCCAGGGATGAGTCCCCTTTCCTGACCTCTTCAGTCAGCAGCTCTGGGCAGTGGGATTAGGGCGGGAGAAAGGGAAGGTTTTATGCTGCTCTCATTTTCTCAGGGAGCACAGACTGCTTCGCCTTGCCCACATCATGCCTGGGTTGAAGATTGGAGTTGCTGATGAAGGGATTGAGTGAGGGGCTTTACACTTTGCTAGAGATGAATATGAATATGATTGGTTCCCAAGCTGGGAGTAATGTTTATTACTAAACATTACACAAATTGTGGCAGAAATGGCTGTTCAGGATTTTCCTGGCAGCATTTGTTCTGTCTGTCCCTCTAAGACAGAATCCTAAGGAATGCAGTCCCATGGCCCTGAGTAATTTAAAGCGATTAAAACCTCGCCCCCAGTGAAAGGAGTGATGAGGGGGATTCTTTACTTATTCTCCATTAGTCCTGATCAGGCTTGACTCATGAATCCTGTAAGCTTGGCAGCAAGAGAATCCCCTTTTGCTTCGCTATCTGCGAGGAAGTGAATTACACAAGCATAGAAATTCATGAACAGTGAATGCTGCAATTAATTTTGTTAAAGTCTCTTTATATATTTAGTGTGAGAAGAGGAAGGAAGGAGAAGCTTATCACCAGCTATGAGTCTGAAGCCACAAATCTCACACAGCTTTCACTTTGAGATAAAAATGAATCTATAAGGAATCCCAAAACCTTTTGTTTATTTTATATATTGGAAGAATGAGAAATGATGAAGGCAGTAATGTAAAGCAGTGTTAACATCACAATCCCCATATTGAATTGATTAGCGTGGAGGAAACACATTAATAGCTTTTTTATTGCTGGTCTGAAAACTTTATAATGGCATTTATTGAAACAGAATTGAAATGTGAATGGCAGAACTTTCTAAATCTCAGCTCATATGTGGTGGCCTAAACAATGTCTGAAAATGTTGGGGTTTTTTTTAAAAGTCCAGACTTTGAACCTTGCTAGTTTTCCCCATTTAATCTTCATTTGTACATATTAAGCAGGCAATCATAGCAGAGGAGAGGCTGGATGTAAAGCTGAATGTATTGGATGTGCAAATTTTTTCTCTTTATGGCCCAAACAGGTGCATGTAAATGTTTCATCAGCACACCCATTAAGTTCCCAGTGGTAAATTTAGCCACAAGCATTTGAGAGGTGCTTACTATGCATTTAATTTAGAGCTAAAAAAAGAAGTAGCAGGTTTATTTAAAATGCATTACAGTCAGCTTATTTAATATTCTTATTCTCATATATTCTTATTCATTATTTAGATATTGAAAATAAATGAGAAATACCCATGCAGCCCAAAGTGATGAAGGTGGTTATTCTAAAGTAGGTAAAATCTGGCTTAGCCACCAGCTAGTCATTTAATGATTTCTGTTTGAGTGAAACAACTTCACTGAAGTCAGAGAGCATCTCCCAGACAGAATAACTCTGTTATCCTCTCTTTTTAAATTGTACCAAATATTCCTAATTTTTCATGCTGTTGCATAGTGTTGCACTGCAGGGAGTTCTGGCTCTTTTTCATCCCTCTTTTTCTTACTCTTTCTGTGGGCAGGAAGTGTTAACTCTTGTTGTGGCACAGCCTCACTCTGCCACAGGTAAGAAGATGCAGGGACTTCTGCTTGTGCATCACCCACCTTGCCATGACAGCTGCTTTGCACCTCATTTGGAGTTGTGTTTTCTTTGGGAGCAGCTCTGGTGTCACTTGTGTATGAAATGCTTTATTTATCACATCTATTCAGAATGGGTGGCCAGAAACAGCAATTGCTGGACAAGGGGGACAATGGTGTGGTAAATAAAGTGCAGTAAACAAAACTGCTGTCTGGAATATAAAAAGAAATAAATCCCTGTCTGTGTGGAAAGCTGCACTGAAGGGAGATGGCTACAAAGCATAAGGGAGATTCTTTGTGGTAGGATAGATAGATGCAGGCCTCTGAAAAGTGTACTTGGATGCTGTTTGTTTGGAAACTGTCTACTTGGTAAAGTTTGGAATAACTATACACTAAATCCTTAAATATCTATCAAAATAGAGTCATCTTTCTGCTGTTTCAGCATGGCCTCAGCCAGAATCATGGGATTCAGATTGGTGAGGGATTAAATAGCTCGACTTCTCTGCTGTGTTTTCCTTCCTTTAGCATGCTTCTGTTTATTCCCGTGTCTTTCATAGGATGGAGTTCTACTGCACCCCATCCCTACAATATCTCTGTAAACAGGGAGAAACAGAAAGCTTACTCCTCACACTTCTTCTTGAGCTCAGCTGTATTGCCTTGTCCAAGTTTTAGAAGATAATTTTAACAACTTAAGAAACTCTTCATGGATTGTTCAAAGTGACAGGAGAGAGAAAAACTAATTTTTTCCCCTCTCTGATTTTTTCCCCTGATGAAATGGTCTTTTGTGGCAAAAAGGAGCACTTTTTTCCACCCTAATCCCTTCCTATCTTGTTTCATCACAAGTCACACTGCATTAGAGTCCTAATGTTTCTATCAATAAATGATGGATTTGCCAATGGTGATTTAAGTTTAAAATTACTTGCGAAAACTTAATGAAGCCTGCAAATCATGAATTAGATCTCAAAGAAATCATCTCTGACAGTTAAAAACTACAGGGCCAAAGTAATTTCAAGGGTGGCATTTTTCTCCCCTCTATAAATTATGTATCAGGGCAAAACAGAGGTGGTCTGTAGGCATTATTATGAGAGTAATAGCAAATAGTAATTTGTCTCTTGCTGCCAGAGCTTTCTCTTACTGGTGTGTAGCAGGGTGGGTGACATGCACCTGCAGAAAAAAATTAATCTCTACTGCAACTAGTTTTTGTGAGTGCCAGACTGCTTCTCATCTGTTTGGATTTTTTTTTTCCCCACTGGTTTGAATGATGGTTTCTAATCCCATTTCCCAATCTTGTGTCCTCATTACCAAACTCCTCAGACTGCTTGTCTGCTGTGGACAAAAATGATACCCTGAAGCTCTCAGTCACTGTATTTTTAAATGAGGTTATATTTTTATAACCCCAAGTCTCCTTTGCAGACTTAAACTGTCTCTTTCGGCCCCCACTTTGCCTGTGTAGGAAAGGATGCCTGGTGCTGTTTGCAGTTTCGTGAGAAAAAGAATCACGTTTCTCAAAAATGCACGTGGGGGATTTGCTATTGCTTGGAGCATATTCATTTAGTTAATTAGATTTATGAAAGAAAATTAAAAGTTTCCTGTCCTAAATTCCGAATGTTTAATGTAATTTGCAAACGGTTATAAATCTATCTAAAATAGCTGGAAGAGCTGTAGTTATCCCGTTGGTTCTGTCCTTTCTTTTCCCTCAAATCCAAGGAGATGAGTCGTTAAAGCCCTTCCCAAAAAAAAGGGGATGGGTGAGGAGAGAGTATTTCTAATGCTTTATTAATATTGCCTCGAGGCTTCTTCTCCTATCTGTTCATTTTGTTTGAATTGACCCTGCAAATGAACCCTTTTTTCATTAAACTTTGGGTTCGTCTTTTCCATTATTAGCAATTACATTGAGTGTTTCAGAAATCGTGGGTGTTTCTGCACCCTCACATATTTGTGGTGAAACAGTACTCCAGTGAACACACAGCTTTCTCAGTTTTCCAGTATTTTGTTCTAATTTGTTAAATGATTTTATTTTTCTTCCCCATGTGTCTGCATAAGCTGTCATGGTGGGAGGAAATTCAGCCCTGGCTGATTAATCTGAGCATTTCTGTTGTCCTGTTTATGTTGTAGAAAGAATGGTGAGCACAATGGGGTTAGTAATTGAGGCTTGTTTCAGTCCTCTCATTTACTCCGTGTATGCTGGGTGTCATTTTTCATCTGCAAAGCTGCTTTATGCAAAAGCTGAATATCTGTTACTTCTGATTTGCATGGTTTCAGCTCTGTTTCCAAGATTAGATTGTCTGTGGCACATTTATCTATCAACAGATTGTTTGTCTACGTGATGAGACATTCCCTTTAGCAAGATGGATCCTGTTCTTCATTGCTCAGCCTCCAGGTTACAGCAATTGTGATTCTTCACTGAATGTTTCTTTCACAGAATTCTGTGTGCATTTGGCTGTAAGGCCAGTTGTACCACGAATGTGAAGTTAGCAAAGAAATTATTAGTGCTCAATGAAGTCTGTGCATGGCAGTGTGGCTTTGCAGCTTCAGAACAACTGGAATCCAGTCCTTGTTCCAAGACTTTCTGTAGTGCTGTTGGAACCCTCCACGTTTTAGCTGTGCGACTCTCAGTGGTGCTGATGAGCCTTGGCTGTGTTGGCAGCAGAGCCCACTGGCACATTTCTCCTTCAGTGGACATTTCTGCACTTGAATGTTTGCCTGTGGTGTCACATAGCCAATTTCCCAAAGCCTTTCATCCTCCAGGGGCACTCCGCCTCCTGTGAGATTTACACCTCAGATTCTGTCTCCATGATTCCTGAGTTGCTCCTGTCAGAGTTGCTGCCACCTCTCTCTTTTGACACAATGGGGTTTGAGAGTTGTGGTTTTCCTTTTCACTGTTAATATACTGCAATACTTCCAGTGATACTGATGGGTTTCACCATTGTTAGCTCTCTTGATGACTTCTAAATCTTCCAAAATCTGGAGATACGGATACCACTGACCTGAGTAGCACTCAGAAGAGTATGTCAGGTTTTTATGTCCCAAAGCAACAGTAGATTGAACGGGGCCTTCTGAAATGACATGGTCAGCGTGTTTTCTGTGTTGATTAGAAAGGTAGTTGGAGCCACTGGTTTTTTGTTGCTGTGGTTTTTGTTGGTGGTGGTGGTGTTTTTCGGGGGTTTTTTTTGTTGGGTTTTTTTTCTCTATTTGTCTTCACAGATGTGGTGGTGAAAATTTCAGCAACACTACATCAAAAAATTTAGTAGTAGGGAAAAAACCCTGATACTATAGCTTTCTTTTCTGTTTTGGAAAAGTTATCATAGATAAAGAGATTCTAACAATTTTTTGACTATTGCATTTTCCAGCAGTCAAGCCCAAGAAAGGTGTAAGTTGGCATAGCAAAGACTTACCCAGCTGTTGTCAGATTGTTGCACAGTGAAGCAGTTCTTGTGTGACCACTTGACAGCTCCTGCTGGTCACAGGTACACAGCTGAGGGGATGTGGTCACTGCCTCTTGTTAAAGTGGTCATGCTTGTGAAAAAAAAAAGAAATTTAAATAGAATGTCATTGGGAAAAAAAAAAAAAAAAACCAGAAAAAAAACCAACCAGAAAACCACAGGCGTATCATAAGAAGGATATAGTCTTGAGTAATTTTTGTACGTGCATTTTGATGCTCAGGTGAAGGCGCTGTATATCCAGTAGTTGTTATTTTGTTCGATTCTGAACAAGTATAAATAGTCTAAATAGCAACAGCATCTGTTCAATAGTCCCATCATCAGCCCGTGGAGCTATGCCAGAGTTTCACCAGAGCTGGGAAGCTGCCAGCCTTCACTGAATGAAATCATGCAAGAGAACAATGGCAGCGAGGCAGAATGACAAATACAACTCTTTCTTCTTACTAAGGTGGGGGGAGGGGATTTGCCTTTTGGTTTTTAATAATTTAAAATTTTTAGCCTATACCACAAGGCCTCAACATCTTATAATAAATCCTTTTTTTAGTAAAACCCAAAATTCTCAACTGCAGTTGCTGGATTCAGTATCTAGAGTATTTTACAAGCTCCCATGCAAGTATTGTGGGACTTCTCTAAGTATCCCAAAAGCTGGCAATGTTGGTAAAAGTACAAGGTTGCTCCTTTGGATTAAGTGATTTATGCAGACTAATCCCAGTCTGCAATTTCTTTCATGCTGCTGGGTTAGTTTGGGGAGTTGTGGGGTTTTTTGTTGCTTACAGATTTTTAAAAAAGCATTCCCTTTGACACTTTACTATTTAATATTTAGGTTCTGCTGTTTGTCATCCTTAACCAAACAGGCTGTTTTGCACTCCCCTGACAGAAGGAAGAAAATGTGTTGAAGGAAAATGATCAATGATGAATAACAAATAAACAGCAGAATTGGTCTCAGACAGATTTTCATTCTTGCTAAAACTGCTTTTTCCAGCATTTATATGCCTGACTTTATGAGCATTAATTGGGTGTGGGCTGGAGATGGTCGTGGTGATCCTGCACCCTGCCAAGCCAGTGCCGCAAATTCTCAGGGAAGTGTCTGGCAGGACAGGAAAGGGACAAAGGACAGGTAAGGGACAGAGTGTTCCTACGAAACCAAAAGAGCTAAAAGTACTCGATTGTTTGGACTGGCAGAATAATCATCGGACTTAATTCATTGCTGAAAGTTAAACTGAAGGCACATTTTGCTTTTTATCTTGGAGTCCTGACCTTATGTCAGGGGGACTGAAATGTGCTTGCCTGTACCTGGGGAGTTAAGGCAACACATCCTGGAGCTGTTCACCTGTGACCCCTCAGGCTTGGCCCTTCCCTGCAGCCACAGTCCCGGCTGCTGAGGGCGTGCAGGCTCCCACACTGTAACCAGGGGAGCCACGTGAAAGCAGCCTCTGAGATAAATGCCCTGAATGTGCCGCAGGGCACATGAGCCTGCTGCAGATGGTGGCTCTGGAGCAGCTGGCCTTTGTCACTTGGATGACACGGCTCCCAGAGGACAGTCAGTGTTGACACGGGCCAGGGAGATGTGGATTTGGCAGATACAGAGCTCATTGAGATAACTCTGGCTGTGACTGAGGAGAATTTGTGCCCCAGATCACCCGTGCCAGTTTAAACAGAGCAGTGCCTGACTCCCAGGATGGGATGGGCTAGAGAGACTGATATGTTTTCTCTCAGCTGTTCTTCCAAGATGTATGTGAAGCAAAGGTCAAAGTGCAGAGCATAGGCGACATAATCTGGCGTGAATAACCTAGTCCCTATCCATGGAAATCTTGTGGCCTGATGGAAAGATTCGTACCTTTTAAGACCAAATGAAATGGTTACAGTCCTCTATGGTCTATAGAGCTTCAATCAGTATCCTTGTCATCAAACTAATTACATCTGAGTTGTAATTTTACAAAATTCTTGAGTCTTGATTTAAAGGCATCATTGATTGCATCTCGTTCCTCAATAATTTGTTCCAAGGATTTATTTTTGCTTCATGGTTAAAATTATGCCTTGTTTCTATCTTGTATTTGTCTGTCTTAAAAGTTCTAACCATTAACTCTCATTATATCTTTTTGTGGTAGAATAAAGTGCTGTCTGCTCTTGAGAACTGCTGCTCCATGTGGGTACCTGAACACTGCAATTATGCTGCTTTTTAACCTTGTCACTCTATTGAGTTTTTCCAAGAATGTTAGGTATGTGAAGTAAAGCACACTTCTCAGTGATGGCTTTTTATTATAGGTCTTCTCTGGAATCTTTTCAAATTTCCAGTAGTTTTGAGAACATGGCTATCAGTTCTGCAGTGTAGAGGTAATGACACAAATCTGCCTTTATGCAGCTGATGTTGAATAAACCCACGGCTGTTTCCTCTGTGGGTTGGAAGTGTTGCCCTAAGAGCATGTCTACCTCCATTTCCTCAGTCCTTCCACAGATTTCCAGAATATAGTTTCCATCTTTGTTCTTAGATGTCTTGTCTGGTATTTGTCTGGATAAGCCCTGAGACTCTGTAACCAAGCAGGCCAAGGGATATCAGCAGATTCTTTAATGCAAGGCAAGTTTTGTGTGGTATCTACAAAATCTCATTAGCAGTGATTTTTATACTTCATTCCGTAGCATCAGAAAAATACCCAATAACTTTGGGTCTAGAACCCACAAAAAGCTGCACTGAATGAATCCCCTGTTTTTAATAAAGTTTCTTTCTTGTAAATTTTACTTTAAAAAATACATTTAATGTGGCTGCAGTGACTTTTTTTTTCCTCTTGTGCCCCCCACAGCCACTGACACTGATAGGAAATTTCAGCCAAATTTGAGCTCTTCAGAGGTGTCAAAATCAGTAAATTTAGGTAGGTGGAGAGACCCAAATGAATGCCCCATGGAAAAAGATGTCTTGGAGCTATTGCAAACGGTATTATTGAACATCGGGGAATCCAAGGGGGATGAGAGGGAGCAGACAATTTCCACTTTTAAGGAGAGCTTTAGGATTAATGCTTCTCTTTCACAAAAAGTCAGTCTCTTAATTAGGAAAGAGGGGCTCATTTTGAAAGGTAGAAGCATGAACAATAAATTCAGAACAAGCCAGAAGCAACTGAGGAGCATCCTCACAGGTGTTCTTGCCACCATTGTCACATGTGGCAGATTTAACCTTGCACTTTGGTTTCTGCTCATCTCTGAAGGGTAACTCACCCCTCTGACAGAGACTGTTCCTGAACAAACCAGACCATCATGGACAGTGGTTCAGTCTGCCTGGGTTGCTTCGAGCACCTTGGTGCCATTTCTAGGAGGGGCTGTGGCACATGGCAGGAACTTGTTTCAGGCCCTAAGCTCAAACACTGCCTATTTGAAAATACAGCACCTTTGGTGCCACTTAGCAGGGTATCTGCTGCATTGGTAAATGCCACTTTTTCTGTGCAAAACCAGCACATATAATTCTGTTCTGTGTGGAACACCCAGCATCTCACCTGGTGAAGGCACTGTCACTTATCTCTGTTTAACATACAGGGTAACAACCATATTTCCTTCTTCATTCGACTCATGTGACTTCCAGTGAGTAATGTGGCTTTGTTTGGACATTATTAGAAGTAGAGAGTATTGGGAACCTGCATTTCATGCCATATAATTGTGACTGGCAGTTTGTTTATTTGCCTGTTTTCTGTTATTATGGAGAGCAATCTCCATGTAGTTTATTCATTTGCAGTGACTGAGTCCCAAATCGTTCCATTCACGATAAAATCTGTTTTCAACGAAGTGCATTGAAGAGCTGCAATTGTTTGTTTCATTAAAACAAGGGAGGCATTTAATAGCAGTTATTCACTTCTGTTGCTGTGGCTATTTACCAGCTTTCCAAGACATTTTGTTTACCAGTTTATGATATGGTCACTGAAAAGCTTATCTGGGGATTAGACCCCGTAATTCTACTTGCTGAAGGTCAGAATACCCAGTGTGTCAGGGTCATGGGTTTGGAGAGGGAATGGTGTCCAAGCTTGCATGTACCCTGATAGAAACATGGGTCTGAGCCACTGGAGACACCACGTGAGGGTGCCAAGTTGCATAAATGTGAGCAACTCCATTGTCAGGCAGATTCCTGCCAGCTGAGGAGCTGGCATTTAGCATGTCCTTTGTTCTTCCAAGTACACTTGTCTACGTGATTGGAAGAACATAACAGTGTTTTCAAGGAAGAAAAGATAGGTAAGGAGATCATCACCTTCTCTGCTCTTTGGCCAGGCTACTCTTGCAGTGGTTTTGCTGAGTTTCTGCCAGGTAGCCAGCTGTTCCTTCAAAGCCCACTGTTTCTTCCCTGGATTTTGGATTTGTGCTGCTCTCGCTCTCAAGGGGTGCATTCTGCACTTTTGCTACTTGCAGACTGAGCAGAGATCATGCAGCCACAGGAATGAAGCCCGCTGTAGTGCTCTTGACTTTGCCTGCTGCTCTGTTCCCTCCAAGGATGATGGTAGTTCTCCTCACAGCATTATTTATTTAAAGTAAGTTAATTTCAGAGAAAGCTTATCTTAAGAATAATAAAGCAGGCTGTGTGCAAACCTCACTTTCCCCTAAGGATTAACGTTCCCTGGATCTAGGAAGACACAGCTCTTTCAATCTGTTTCCACAGAATCACTCTATTCAGACAAGTTTCTCCAGGCAGAGTAGCAGATTTTAACCCTTCAGTGGGTTTGGTTTGGTTTTTAAGTGGGTCTTCTGGATCCAGCTCAGAGAAAGGTGGCTTGTCAGCAGACATTTGATTTCCTTGTTCTAAAGAATCAGGAAAATTTCTCCCCCTGAGGAAATTAGCCAGCCCTCTCCCCCAGCAGCTTTGCAGCTTGCCCAGTTGTTACTGGTGCCAGTGGAGCTGAGGTCTGTGCTCAGCAGAGCAGCTCTGACACCAAGAGGCGGCAATGCCGATGCCTGTGATCAACCATGGGAGCTTAGAGCCTTCCCCATGGCCCCAGCAAGGCTCAGGTGACACCAGAGACCTGATACAGAGAGGATATAATTGTTTTGATGTTTGCAGAGTTGTTTTTATCTTACAGCAGTGGACAAATCTCTATTTTGGCTTGTATTTTTCTACCAAAGTCATAAATGTAAGAGGAAATTAAGTTAACCGGATAAATGGATTTGCAGATAGCCCACACATGGTGTGGGGGCCTTGTTCATCTTCTCTTACCACAGTGGGAGCACAGGGCATGATTTGCCTTAGTTATCCCTCCTCCTCTGATATTTCAGAAGTGCTCTCTCTTATTTGAATGCTCTCTCATTCACCTTTAAGCAAAGTAAATGAGTATTGTAAATAATTGAAGCCAAGGTGGATCCCATGGGATGGCTGCAGCAAATGGCTTAGTGGGCAAATGGCCAAGTTCTTCATCTCTGTGAGCAAAGTGCTGCCTTCCCCTTTCCCAGTCCGCAGCGTCTGCAAAGGATTTTGTGTCCAATGTCACTGTTGCTAATACCTAATCACACAGTGGGCATTCATTCCTACAAGGGAAGTGCCTTGTCTCCCTGTTTTCACTTGCCTCTGCAGTGCTGAAGCCTTTGTGGCAGCTAATTGGATCTAAAGCACTGTTGACATGTGCATCCCTAGGTGGATGGGGCGGTTTTTTTGGAGCTCTTTTTGGGTCTGTATAGTTAGAGATAACAGGTTGTTAGCCCTGGAAACACAAATGCAACCCACCTTTCATGTCTCTTGGCAAACAAAGGCTCAACAGCATGTATAATGTTAATTAGCATCCTTCCCAATTTGCTTATCTGAGGTTATACTGATGACTGTTGAGGACAAATGAAAGTGATTATCTATTTTAAAATTTAAAAAGAAAAAAAAAAGGTAAGGAGGCTGAATACAGATAACCTGGGAATATGCTTTTAACATAAGCATCGGTTTTGAAAGAGGGAGTGTTTCCCTTTGCTGCTGGCCTCAATTCAGTGTGCATGGGCTTTCAATACATGAGCATAGTTCAGGGGAGTCTTTACACCCTGGCACAGGTGTGCTCCTGTGGCCACTGGAGATCAAGGCAAAATTACATTTACTGGGACAGGAAGGAAAGGAATGAATCAGGAGCACGTGTGGGGAAAGACGATGGAAGTGAGTAGGAGGGGTGGCACAGCAGGAGACGAGGGCTTTGAGGGTAGGTTGAGAGATGTGTGGAACACGAGGCTGATGTGTGAAGGCAGAGGAGGCTTGCTGAGAGCAACAGTTGGTGGGAAACGTAACTGGAGAAAGGGAACAGAAGCTCTTTTTTGTCAGTCAGCTTCAGAGCAAGTATGTGAAGAAAACCTGCTGCAAAGGGAGTTTCATTCTGGAAAAGAAATGGCACAGTTAGACCACGATGGCACCCAGCTTTGCTGGTGTCACTGCTGTGGAGGATGAGTATCCTTTTTTCCCAACCAGCTTAATAATCTGAAGAAGAGCCTATTCATATGTAAAAAAAAGTTTCCTTCTACAGAATCAGCATTAAATGTATCCTGAATGCTGTATAATTAGGTATGTCATAAAACCCATGCACTTCATTGTTCACTCACCTGAAATTCCTCCAACACGCTGCTGAGGCTTTTGTCACCAAAATCCATAATGGTTAAGAAGAATTGACTTAATAACGTGGTAGTTACTTTGCAGTGTCAGGCTTTTGAGTAAGCAATTGATTTGATTTAGCTGCCTAGTTTCACCCAGCCCTTTCCCCATGTCTGCTGCAGCATTCAGATTCCTTTGAAACAAGAAGCAGCAAGCCAATAATTCATATTTAAATATTTTACTCCTATTTTCACTAAAAATTAAGAACACAGGGTTTTTTGTAAAGATGTTTTGGACTGTCTCATTGGGAGGTGCCCTGGAGACAGACAGCTTAAATAAGGTGATGGCTCTGCTACTGGCTTCATTCTCTCAATGAGCCAAGAAACTGCACAGCTGCAGCTTAACATTTTAAGCCTGTGTCTCTGAGCTTGTTATGATGTACTTTATTTAAACAAACCTGGGGACCTGACACACGAGTTATTCAGCTATTGCTGTGCCTAAGAACAGATTACATGGCAGTGGCCTCTGGCTACAGAGCAGTGTATTTCCCCTTACACCAGCAGTAATAGGAAGCTAAACAATGATAAAATGCTTGTCTCTCCTTCGGACTTTTAAAGGAATCTTTTGGACAAAATCAGGTGCAGTTTCATGAGAACATTTGAATTTGCTCTTGCATGAAAAATTTTGAGTTGCAGAGTCTAGCGACTTGCCATCCTTGTGATCTCCTGTTTAAAACAGAGACACCAAAGCTGCTGTGGCATTCATTGGCATTTTAATAGTATGAAAAGTTCAGGGATGTTTCAGTGGCTCCTTTTCTGCAGCCTCAGCTGGTTGCTGATGCCTGCACTCGAGCACAAGCAGGTGCTTGTGTGCAGAAGACTGACTGAAACTGCAATTAATTGTATGTACAAACCACGGACCCAGGAAATGCTGGTTTGAATAACCCAAGTTCTTTGACTTTATTACTTTCTTATTACTACCTTTATATTATAAACAGTATTGCAACTTCTTGGTTCTTGCCAGAGTACAGAGAGAGAGACTCTTTCTCTTACAGTTTCACCAATTGCCTGCTCCAGCAATGCAGGATGTGCTTGTCCTTCCTTTTGCCTCCTGATGAACATCAGTTTTACCTCTGAGTGCCAGAAAGGTTCCTCCCTCTCTCTCAGGTTAGAAACTCCATTCCTCATCTCAGATTCTGTAAAGGGCTTCATCTTCCAGGTTGGACTTGGTATTCAAATGCCTACTGCAAGTTATTATATTATTAACTTTATGGCATGACTAGAATCAGGTTATTCCTTCTTTACAAATAGAGAGCTGAAACACAAGAGAAACAGTGACTTTTCAAGACTGTGTAGAGAGCCTGTGGCACACCTGAAAGGTCTTACCTCAGCTGACCTAAGCCAGTAAGTTTCAGAAACATTCCTTCTTCTTTCTGCCCCAGACCATTTCCTTTGATCTTCTGTCCCAGTATTCTTTACTCTTCTGAAGTTACACAGCCAGTGCCAGTGCATCTCTCTTGATATCAAACACTGCTAGAGCAATAAGTATTTCAGCTAAATTATTGAAGTTTGGAAGATCTATAAAGTGATGCCTGATGTTGGCTTTTGCAGTCAAGCTAGGAGAAGAGAATTCACTAGCTAGTGGGTTCCTGTGTTAAAGGAAGCAATCACAAAAAACCCCATAAAACAAAACAAGAAACCTAAGCATTAAGTCCTGAAGTTGTTTCACATTTGGGGACAAAGTGAGGAAGGGAGTCCCACAGCGCTGAGCAAAGCGTCCTGGAGATGTGCGACATTGATGATACCGGCAAGAAATTAGTATATTGTCCCTTAACTGCCAAACAGCAACAAAAATCATGCGGTATCTCTTCTTTACTAATATCTTATACAATTTCTATTTATAGGCAGATAGTATAAGGAATATTTCAGTGAAGAGGAGAGCATTTACTGCTCTCAGCTTCTTATGGACAGGCTTGGGGACATCTCATTTAAAACAAGCCTTACCTGTTGGTACAATCAATCTCATCCCTTCTTAGCAGGCAAAGGCTCCCACAAATGACCTTATAGATTAGGCACTTTCTGTTTGCATTCGATTTCCCACTCCCTGCTATTTGTAGAGAATGGTTATCAAGGCATTCAATTAAAAGTTTTGCCCGGTGGGAAACTATTGGATATTTTGTCATTTCCTTAGAGCCTCTCCTGTTCTGCTGGAGAGGCAGAGAGGTAGGGGAAGCAATCACCAGAAAGGTCAAGAATATTTGCTTACCTATATTGGAACACTGCTGAGAGGCATTCTCCAGTTTAGGGGACTTTCTGGGTAGAAGTTTTGTTCAGGTTCTGGTAGGAAGGCGTTGAGGCTTGAGATTAAAAGTCTCCAGTTGCCTGAAGGTTAGAAAGCTGGGGGTGCTGCTGGTATCCTCTGGCCTTTTCCTAAAGGCTACGCCACAATCTAAGTGACACCTCACACTTTTAACAAGTTGAGAAGGAGTTAATAAGGATCTCCCCAAAGCCGCTTTTTGACCTTTATTGCAGAGAAGATTGCAGCAAACTCACCTTCCCTCTTAGTGTGCTAGGAAGGTGGAAAGGTTTTGTCTCTTCAGTATTGGTAGAGCTTCAGTTTGATCAAAGTTGTGCATCGTGTTAGCTGTAAGTACTGATAATACCTGTGTTCTGCACAGACACAATTCTCTTGTTTGCCCAAGACGTTTTGCTCAGAGCACTTCCTCCTGCTTATCAGCAGCAAAATTACAGGACTGGGCTTCTCAGGGAACAGTATTTGTCTTCTATTTCATGGCTTAACAGTAAGTACATAAACTCCAAAGCCTTTCATTTAGACAGAGGGTGAGAGGTCTGTGAAACCACCCCCAGGAACTGAGAAGGCCCCTACAGTCCCACATCTGTAAAACTGCGATGGAATTAATTATGAACCTGGGTGTTTGCAGTGCAGAATGTTCATGTAGTGCTTTCAGCATGTCTGTGCTAAGCAGGGGTTTGTTGTTGCTGTTGTTACACAGCTTTTATCTCATCCTCAGTTATTCCTAGGTTGTCTTATTCAAGGAGACGAGGTGGAGTCTGACAGCCCCAGGTCCTCTTGAAGTGTGCTGGCTTCTCCAGCTGGGCTTGTCAGCCAGCCAGCCACAGTTCTGCTCAGAGGCTCTGGATTTCCGAGGCAATGAGGGGACAAAGCTGACAGTAAAACCAGCCTTATGTGTACATTGCTACAGCTTAAGTAGCTGCCTCAAGGGAATACAAATGAAGAAGGAAACACTTTAATTTCGCCTGGATTTATATGCAGGCTGGAGTAAGATTTTTTTTTAAGTGATGTTTTGTCCCAACTGTAGTTTAGGTGAGGCTCAGATAGATCCCTGTCCATTCACTCTAACTGCATCCAGCTTCCAGCCACTTTTTCTGACCTTTGTGGCAGGTTCTCTCCAGTCCTGCCACATCTCTTGTAGCTTTCCCTTCTCCAGTTCAAATACTGAGTTTCCTTCATTGTCTGAAACTTTCTGCACATGACTTGTCCACTTTAGAGCAGTATATATATTATTAGAAAGTCTTTGTAATAGGACAGTGAGAGATTTAAGAGCTCTATTAAGGCCTAATGGAAGTCAGTGAGAAACTATTGCTGCTCTTTGCAGTAGGAACAGGATCTTAGCTTAGATAAAGTGCAGTAATATGCATGCCCTGCTCCAAGAAGTGCTTCTCTTGAAGGCATGGATTGTAGTGGATTACCACTCTGGGACACATTTAACTTAGCAGAAGCACCACTGGAACCTGATGGGGCTGATAAGCATGGGCAAGGCTCCAGTATGTCTGAACCCAGGGCTCACAGGAATTTGCATGGATGGCGTGCCAGCTTGAAGCTTTCACCTCTCATCCGTTGACCAATGAATCCCAAGGAGGAAAAGATTTTTTCTCTTTTTCACTAACAGATTGATAAAAAGTTCTTGCTGCCAAATCTTTCAGAAACTCTTTTGTCTAAAGAAATCTCTGGTATTCCACGTGTCTAAAAACAGGCACCTCATTTAGAGCAACAGTTTGCCAGCAGAGAGTTTTTATTATTCTTCTTTGTGCTACTTCACTAGAGCTGTGATTTGTGAAGGGCCTGGCTTGTGTATGGAAGAATGCAGCAGATTCAAATTGCAGAATATTAAATACAATGCTTCAGTCCCTGATTTGAGATAGACATTTTGCCTGGTTGAGGACTGGTAGCACAGAGACAAACAAGGGAAGCTGACAGATTGGTGAATATTGGGTGGGATCATTTGTCAGGAGATGTGATGAATCACTGTGGTGCAGCATTTCATTTTCAGAAAGATCATTTTCTAAAAAATTCAAATTAAAGGCAGAAGAGACAGCTGGGGGTGTTTTGGGAGTTTTCATTTAAATCAAACTTACAATTAGACTAAAGGCATATTGAAAAGTTCCTGGTATTCTAAAAATATTTTGATGAAGGAAAAAAATTGAGGTTAGAAGGAAACAGGAGGACCTGGAAGAGCACTTGCCAGCTGTGCCCCACAAATAGGCCTTGGGTTTTACTTACCCCTCTCTAGTCAAAGCCAGTAGGAATCATATGTCTAGAGCTTCAAGCAGTGCTTCAGTTAGGGGGAAAATATCCATCCTATAACCTTGTACACAGGTTATTTGAGCAGAGGTCAATGTACTTTTAATAGGACTGCACGTAGAGACTGAGCTCCTCACAGCGTGAACAAGAGCAGTGCTCCTGTTTAATTTCGTCTGGGCTCTCCGGAAGTCCAAGGCTGCGTCAACACTGATTAAACCTTGCAAGGTAACACATTAATAACAAATGGAAGCAGGGGAGACACAGAGGGTGGGGAGCTTCCTACTGGTACTTCAGCTGCAGACACAACTGCCAGGAGACCAAAGGCTGATCCCTGCTCCCTGTTTCTCCTGGAACCCAATGGCCACCCACAGACTCTGCTGTTCTGTACAAGGTTATTCCTAGGGGCTGACCAACACCTTTCTGACCCTAGTGTAAGCAAACAGAAGAGTGTGAATGCTTCAAGGAGTAGCTCTGTGACAAAGAGATGTTAAATCAGCCACCCTTCAGAGAATAGCACGCTGTTGTACATACAGCACACTTCATTAGAAGGTCAGATAGAAACTTCAGTAAAAGAGAACTGTGTAAAATCCTACCTCTACCATCACTCAAATCAACATAAAGTTTTCTCTGTGTGTATATGTGTAAAACTGGTATTTCCAGATACCTTCCCTGTCAGTGGACATGAAATAAAAAGGTAAAACAATCTGGCAATACTGTTTCACTATGTGTTTGCCTCTTTCAAAGTTGTAACTTGCATAGATATGAGAGAGAGATAAGGAAATGACAAACACCTGTGGTGTGGGATTCTGAAAAACTTCTATCCTCTTCCAAGCAAGATTCAAGCAGGCACTTTATTCCTAAAGAACAAATAATGATGGGTCATATCGTGTGCAGGACTTGATGGTGAGGCTTTCTGAAATAGCAGTGGGAGAACGGTCACATAGTGCCTGTTCTCTTAACTAATGCTCTTCTGGTTACTCAGTGTCTTAAATCTTGAATCAGATGACAGTTGTGTTCCCAATATAAAGGCCTTGCACTCTTTGTGCAGGAAAAGTGGTTAATTTTATGAGGAACAGAGAATTTGATTTTATTTTGCCTCAGCAAATTGCTTGCTAGTATGGCTTCTCTAGGTAGAAGGATGATCAGGAATGTTTGGTGACACAATCTCTTGAGACCATGTTAAAGCACACATGGACTAACAAAACTTTGCTCTTGATGTTCTGTGAATGTGAACTTTAAATTAATAAATTATCATGACATCAGTGTCCATCTCAAACAGGATGTCAAGAGTGCAAAGCAAAACTTAAGTGAGGAAATGCAAACTTTGCATTTTGCATCCTTTTGTTAACATGGCATTTTCCCTTCAGATAAGAATCACTGTTCTCTCCCTTGTTCCATATTAGTGCTGATAGGAACCTAAGGCTGGTGTGTAGCTCTCACTCTACAGGGCAGATATTCTCAGGTGAGATAAATTAATATTCAAAATAAATCCTTCTCTTTCATCTTCAAGGTAACAGATCTCCTAGCTGGTAACTGCCCTCAGTTACCCTGTTCTTCTTCACCTCTGTCAGTTTCTGAATAAGAATTAGGTTTTCAACAATTAATTTACCTCACTGCCTCTGTAGGACATTAACTAAATTTCCAAGCCTCTCTGAGACTGGCATCACAGCCATGCCCTTCCATCCTAATTGATGGCTCTGCTGGAGACCACAGCAGGTCCAGTTGAGACACAGGGAGCTGAGGGTAAGTGCAGAGCTGAAACACAGTTCAATCTAATTCTTAAATGAATGCTAGGAATGCCCAACACATAGAAGTTTATCGTTTATTGCCTGTAATTTTCTAAACTAATTCCAAATTTAATGACAGCTTTCAGCTTTGGTGTTCTCTTCTAATTAACGTACCAGTGACTCTGTATAATCTCTGTGTAAAGCCAAAAGCAGCTTACATGATAATTACAGGGGGATCACAGCACCTACTGTTCAAGGAAGGCATCCATGAGAAAGGCCTTGCATGATAGTTGAGGTGCTGAGATTAACTTGTACTTAATCTTAACTTGTGCTGTTTCTTGTATTGCCTCAAAGATCCTTTATTACTGGCTCAACATGATGCTGGTAAACTTTCAAGAAGGAAACAAAAGAACTGGACAATCTTTTGCACATACAGCAGAGGCTTCCTGGACATGGTGAACTTTTGAGTTCATAGGTTTTTTTGGTGGAGTCATATTGCTGAGTAACCTTATATTTATGCCATAATAATTATGATGCAGTGGGTTGAAAATTCCTCTTTGACACTGTGCCAGATGCTTTGCATCCACCTTTTTGGCAGCTGCTAATGAAAACGATTCTGACTGCACAAAGCAGAAGGAAAGTCCAAGTGTATGGCAGGAGCAGAATGCCTTTGCTGACTCTGTTAACTCAAAATTAGCACTGGTTACTTCATTTTAGACACATGCCCCACCCAGTTGGAATGATAAATGCCAGAGGGGCAGTCACTAGGGAACACACAATGTATGTCTGTCTGTTTTCCCATATAGAAGAGTTCACATTAATGCACTTGGTCACTATTAAAGATACTAAGCTAAAAGAAAATGCTGTGTGTAGATGAATGTTTTCATAGATAGGCCTCATTTGCAAAAATGAGTGATTAAACTGCCAGTCTCTGTAGTACTTTGATGGTTAAGTGAGAAGGGAAAATATGTTCTAGAGGTCTCTGTGATGGAAAACATGAACATAAACTCAGAAGAGGAACTCCTCAAGTTCTTCACAAAGTGTTGGTTCACCTTTTATTCATTTCAGTACAGGACCATTGTCCAACATGCACTGCTCCGTGCACTTTGATTCTGAAATGTGGTACTCAGCAAATCTTGAGTTCTGTGTCTTTTGTTGTTGATTTTAGATTGACAAGTATGCTCAGCGGGATCTGAAGAAAGGACTTCATTTGTATGGGACAGATGGAAATATTGGCCTCACTAATGCATGGAGCATCATTCAAACAGATGTAAGTCTGAGTTCTCTTTTTTACCTCTTCCTCTTTACCCTCTGGCTTCTGTACCAGCATGTTCTGGGTGTGAACCTAATTAAATCTCCAAATCCCAAGCCACTCTCTTTCTCCCACCCAGTCAGCACATTAGCAACTAAACTCTCTGCTTTTTGGAACAAGCAGTAATTTTTACTTACTTCTCTTTTGACAGGAAATATCTTCTTTGTTTTACAAGGTTATATTAAGTTGTTGCCTCAGTGTCATGTAGTTCTGTGCTGTGTGGAGGGTGAAGGAGCTGGTCAGACAGGAAACAAGCAGTACCTTCTCTTTTAAGTCAACAGGGTAGCTTACGTTGGGATGAAGAGCGATAACATAATAGCAAAGAACCTCTTCAACCACTTCGTCATTTCTGTCCTGTCTCCTTTCACTGCTATTATTGTTCCTGCTAGAGTCAAAATGGAAACAGACCATGGTGTTTGCAACCTCCTCCTACAGTCAGTACGTTTTCCCCAGCAGAATTCAATCATCCTCCATCACAAGTGGACTGGGAATGCTTTTTGCTGTGTTGCCACCACTGTTCCTTTGTCCTGAATCTGCCAGCCTTCTGCCAGTGTTCATCTCCTAAGGACTGGTGAACATTGTTGCTGGATTCCTTCTGTCCTTCTCTGAGGAAACACCATTACTGATGGTTAAGGTTTATTAGCTCTGTACTTCATGTCTTATATTCAGTTCAGTCAGTTCTCCTGGGGGTGATCTTTCTGATTTCATGTTCTCTGCTTCTTGAATGGAAAAGTGCTCCAACTTTTCTCCTGCTTTAGGCAGAAGCACTTGCACTGCCTCAGCTTCACTCAAAACATCTTGCGTTGCTTTCTCAGTTTCTCCTCCAGGGGTGTGAGTGCAGCACAGACAGGAGGGCTTTAGTCTTGCCTGATATCTTAAATGGACTAAAGACAGTAACCTCTCCCAGTGCTCCCAAAGTCTGCTCTTATGGACAATACAAAGTAACAGGAGCAACAGGCTGCTAAAAAATGATCTGAGAAATTAAAAATTTGGGATCACTAACAGAACAATAGAACTGATTGGCCAAACCCCACGTGCATCTTTGGGTCTGCAGAACCTGTCTGTGTTGAGTGCAGCAGGTTGCCAGCAACACTCCTGTGTGTGAAAGACAAACAGCTCAAGTCCAGCAAACAAGCCAAGTCCAGTCCTGCATCCCAACAACTGCACGTGAAAAGTTCTTTCAGTTACCTTTAAAAGGCCTCAGCAGTTTGCAACATTGTTAATATTTTCCTCTTCCAGTACTTTTTCCTTTTTTCCAATACATCAAATACGAGTAGGCATCAATTACTGACAAGATAAATGCATTTTATGGTGCTAGCCTGAGATTAAGCCATGTGAAATATAGATAAAATTTTTAATATCATTGCTCATATCCAACAGTATTAAAAGGTTTACTCTTTTACCATAATTTAATTATGTATTGTAAAATATAGTAAAAACTACTACTATTAAAATGTTTGTAGTGAGTATTAATCTGCTTTCAGTGACACTCCAAGAACTATTGAAAGCAAAAGTGGAGGGAAAAGCAGTGTTTGGAGGACTCATGGGCTATACACACTGTATTTCTGCTCCCCTTCATGTAAAATAGGTGCAACAATATATGCTGTCTCTTCCACATAGTCACATTTTTTCAAAATCGGAGAGTTTTGAAAAGTGACATTATGGTGAGAAATTTTAACCACCTTATACAAATAGGAAAAGATGAAGTAGTTCTGTGATTGCAGTCCTTAAAAAGAAAGCAGGAAGGAAAAAGCCCTTTTGAGAGAAAAGGGCTCTGTAATTGATCCAAGAGCTAAAAACTCAAGTTAAACATATCTGGTGTAGGATGCCGTTGTACAGCAGGACAGTAGATTATTTTTCTCTAAAGAACAAGACCTGGCTTTTTGCTTAAATGAAATGGTCACATTCAGTGACCATCTTGGGTTTGAGGCAGGACTCAATAGTCTGTGGTTTGTGTGGTGCTGCAGATCATGGTCAATTGTCCTGATAATTCCTTTGGGCTTGAAACCTATTATAGTTTAAAGAATGTCTTACAAGTTTCAGATGAAACTCATGTTAGGTAACTCTCAGGAGCTCAAAAGATGACAAGCAAACGCCACCCCAGGGACCGTGTGCAGCCAGGGGACATCACCCTCTGATGGCCACTGTGAAATTACCACGTGCCAGCTTGGCAGTACCACCGTGGCAAAGTCACTGTGCTCCCCATGCTGGGCACTGAGGGGAACAGCAAAGAGCTCCCACAGATCCATTTTGCCACTCCACATAATTGGTTTTCACATGTGTCTTTCAAAACTGTGTGGGAATAGACTACTGCAGAGGTGCAGCAAAGACAATCCCATCATGGTTAATTATGCAAAGCACTTTGCAGTTGAATAGTGCTATGTAAATGCCGACTTGGGGGGTTTTGTGTAATAATCATTATCTCTTACATCCCTAATCAGTAGAGTGTAATCACTGATTGGAGGATTAGGGTGATACAGGGGATTTGCTGCAAGGGAAATCCCAACCCAGGGTTGCTGTTTGCATTCTGTCTCCTAAGACTCTCAACAAAACCCACAGCAGAGCAACCACGTTGCCATAGAGGACAGTGGCTTTCCTAATGGCAGACATCAGTCATTGCTTGAGCCATGGGCTGTGTCCGTGCATGGATGGAAAACAGCAGCGTCACAAAAAAAAAATGTGCCATGTAAAAAACATGACAGTAACAGAAATCATAATGAGCCCTTCTCCCTTGTCCCCTCTGCATTTGCACTCCTTTCTTTGCAAAAATATTTTTCAGAGCTTCAGAAGTGGTTATAGCAGAAGCTCAGACACTCTGGCATAGTGCTCCATTTCTGCCAAGATTTACTTAGCTAGAGACCATCCCCATCACACCTTCACTAGGTACTGCTGTGTATGCCAGCTTTGGCTGAAAAATGGAGGAAAAAGGTTTTTCAAGAAACAACCACATTTAGATGGCATTTGACTTTTGTGGGACTGGCCAGTCACAAATCAGAGGGCAGTTTTGACTGGGAGTGTGGATGCCCAGTGCACACAGCAACTTCTGAGTGGTGATTATTTCTTTCTCAAAGTGTGAAAGGCCTGAGCACTTTTTGAGGATGGTTTTATTCTCTGAAGCTTTTGTGCCATGAGAAATGGTTTTCTTCTTTTTAACAGAAGCATACAGTTCCCAAGAAAATGGAAGCAAGGTAAAAACAGGGCCTGTCTTTTTAAGAGGAAGTTGGAGTTTTGGCTGATGCCTGAGCTGTTTGTTACTGATAGAGGAATTGGGTTGAGCTGCACACCTACAAAGTGTATGAGAGGAAAGGCAGTGGACTCATTTTACAGTCCTCCTAAGCCTCTAGGTCAGGGAGCTGTTTCAAATCAGAACATTCTATTGATTTCTTTTTAATACCTTCAGCTAACCAAACTCACAGCTGTTCTCAAACGTTTCAAATCTTAAAAGTATCAGAAACACAAGCAGATGAATTCTGCATGTTGTGACTGAAGACTACGGAAGCTTACAAAGTGATTTTTAAACATGACTAAAATTCTAATAGTTCAGGTGGTAAGTTACCCTGAAGTGCATTACACTCCTTACCCACCAGGACTGGTTAAAGTCACAGGTGGAGATCATTAGAATTTGAGAATTAGGCATTAATTTTTAAAATGTTGCTTCATTCCCAACATCTCTATGATCAATATCTGAGCACTTCTTTTAACTAACCAGGCAGTAATTCGAGAGGCATGCAGAAAACCTATTAGCTTCACTAAAGTGAGCAAATTCAGCTCACTTTTGCTGCTGTGTAATGCCCTTTCATGTCTGTTTAGACCACTGTAACTGAGAAGAAATTTGATCCATCCCCCTTTACCCAGTCATTGATTCTGCTAGATCCAGCCATACTTTAGAATTACTGCTGAAGTAATCCAAACCACCCATTAAACATTATTTTTAGAACAAAACTATATCATTCACCACTTCATACAGTGATGGAGGAAAAAGGTGTATACCTACCCTGTCTCTTGTTCTTTGCCACAGTCACAAAACCAGAAAACAAGGCATTGCTAAAAAACTGTCTGCAACAAGGATTGAATATCTGTTTATTTCCATGAACCCCATGCCAGCCTGACTGACTTTGCAGGAATTTGGCAAAGAAGGTAAGGCCTACTTGGCCTTCAATAGTGGGATTTCTTGTAAAATACATACAAGCGTCCAACTCCTTGCCATTTCTGTTGCACTGAGATGGAAACTTTTTTAATAGATTACTTTAAAGTATGTTAGTCTGGGTACCCCAAAATAAGCACTATTAGTTTGTGATTGTTTCTAAAAAACATAAATGTATTGTTCCCTTTTGAAAGTAGGAAAAGAACTAAGAAATTAGACAACCTGGTTTAATTTTATGAAGGGAACCAAACAGGACTATAAATGTGACCAAAAAATGAATGTGGTTGTAGCAAGAATCAAGTCTTCAATTGTTTCATGCCTTGCACTGGCAGAACATCAGCCTTTGTGGTAGAATGGGCTACAAAAAACTGCAGGTGACAGAAATTATCTTTCATGTGCCCTGAGCTTTCTCCATCCTCCAGGTGTAGGCCTTTGTCCAACTATCCCTGCTTAGAAACCATGCAAATTTTCAAGAGAACATTGCTCTCAAATCTAAGAGGACTCTAAAATAAAGTCTTCAATATTTGCCTTTCTTCTAATCGTCCCTCATCTCCCTCAACAATTTGGCTGCTTACTGTAAGTTCAACTGCATCAACCTAGGAGAAATCAGTTGCTTGTCACATGATCCAAAATCACTCCTACACTCTCTCTCTTTTCTGCTTGGACATCCACCGTGAAGTCTCTGAGTTCATGGAGCTCTCAGCTTACCTGCCTTTCTGGCTTCTAGCTGGACCCCTTTGCTGAATCTGAGCTGGTGACCCATTCAGTCCCATTGCTGCTCATTTCCTTGTTCCCACATCTTTGACCTACTGCCATGGATCAGTGCCCCTGCTCCCTAGAGATGCCAGTCACTGGACTTGGCCTTCACTGAGCAGTGCTCCCTCCCTTGCTTCTGCACTCTCAGGTCTCTGTGGTGTTAGAACTCTTCTGTATTTGTCACCTCCTCTCCTTTAGGACTATGGGTCATCCACTGCTTAATCCCATTGCTCATCCTTCCTTTGTCTTCTAAAGATATTTCTTCCAGTTACAGTTACACACATTATTTCTTCCAGTCCCAAGACTATTGATCCTCTGTTATGTCCTTCTTTCGTACCTTGAACTTCTCTTAGCCCGTTCTCCTGTTGCTGTGTCTGCTCTGCTCTTGTACAGAGAATCTGTGAGGGCAGGCAGTTTGTGTCCAGCTGCAGCTTGTCTTTGAACTGCATCCCTTCCTGTTCTCACCTTGTGGTTTCCCAGGAATTTTTACTCTTTGGAGTCCCAATCCTAGCTCATGGCCTAGCCACCTCCTGCTTCACAGGCTCCATAGGGGCAGCTGTCCTCAACCTGTTAGGGAGCACTTGGCTACAAAACCCGTGCTTCATCTTCATCTCCTTAGTCTGTCAGACTGACACCTTCAGCCATGCATTATTATGGGGAGAAGGAGTCTAGTCCTGATTTATGCAAACTTGTGTCACTTGTGTTTGGCCAGAACATCACTCAAGTGTCTCAGCCCTTACCGCTGCATTCTCTACATCACAGATGAGCCACATTTTTAAGGCTTGCTGTTTACAGGCTGTCACTTCTCACTGTCTATCAAAGAGCTGCCTCCTGACTCTAATGATGACAGCCTGCAAGACCTGCTTCTTGTTAGATTTCCAAATAAACCAGCCTTCCTCAAATGCATGCCATGTGTTCCAGGCTGCTCCTACCCGCTTTTGGGACCTGTTACACACGGACCTCCTGTTTTCTGTACAGGAACATAGAGGAAAAAAAGAAAGGCACAAAATTTTTTTCTAGTTTCATGTCAGTTTGTAGCAAAGGAAGCCTGTAAACACACAGTTCAAACAGTTGCAAGTGGAGGATTGAGTTCTGCCATGGACCAAATCAAAATTCAGAACAGAAACTTGGGGGGATAGAAGTTAGTCCAGAAAAGTTTTCTGACTTCTCCTTGGCAGAAGAAAAACTCTACTGTGAGCACTGAAATGTCTCTATCAAGGAGTACTTTCTGAGTGCTTGAAGCATCATATGATGTGTGAGGCAGCGTGTGACACCTCTGCCCTCTATGGGTCTGGAGTGGCACATTTTGTGTGTGCAACAAGACCTGAACACTACGACTCTACCTACAGCCTGAACTCTACAACTGTTATATAACACAGGAAAACTCTCCCTCAAGTCAGTGTAAACATCAGGACCTCAATTAGGTCTTTGGCCCTGGTGATGCAGATGTCTGCATGGTTCTGAGTCTCTCAGAAACAAGAGCAGTAGTCTCTGTAGGAATGCGAAAAACACTTTTCAGGCTTATATAAAATCACATTTTAAAAAATAAGATCTTGGCAAGTCATTTTGGGACTATGTAGGTGGCTGGCATAGCCCTGAAAAAGTGTGAGGTACTGTGAATAGCAGAGAGCAGTTCTGCAGCCCAGTGTTGTCTTGTTTTACTCATTGGTGCTGAAGTGTCTAAATACCAACAAATTCATACTTTTGAGTCCGCAAAGGGGCGACAGATGGTGTAGACATTTATATGGTAATGAGTCCTAGCTTATTTTGTATCACAGGAATATACCAGTTCCCAAGGGGGAAGATGGCCACAGAGCCATTCCCTGTACCATTGTGTGTTTCCTGTACCTTTCATCCCACTACCAAAGTTGAACAGACCTTCAGATGTAGCAGTGTTGTGATCTCTGCACACACAGCGTCATTGTAGGCACACACTTAAGGCACCACTATTAGAGCAGCATCAGATGATGACATTAAAGAACTGCACCATAGAGAGAAGGAAGTACATCTTTTGCAGACTGGCAAAGACTTTCAAAGGTGATTAGTAATTAACAGCTTAGCGAGAAATTTACCTTGTTTACTTCAATCATGATCCCAGAAGTGGTGCGCCGTAGAGATCCCAGTATCATCATCTCTTGGGTGCTGTACCTGTATCTTTTTTCCTGACAACAAGCTGGAAACAACTGTTACAATTCTGCTCAGTCAATAACTCAATCTCAGTACTTGTCTGAGGTTGTCCAGTTTGAGCTCCTGCAGTATCCTTCCACTGCAAGTAGATGCCTTTGCTTCTTGCATCAACATTAGCTGCATGCAAGGCCATATTTAAACATAATAAAAGAGTGGAGAAAAGGGTCTGCTAAAGCTGAGGAAGTACTGCATTTCTTTAAAATTTCAAGCCTCTGCTGGTATAATCAAAATGCACTGACTGTCAAGCTCCAGGAGGCAAAGTCAGAAAAGGCAGAAGTCAGTGATGGATCACGCTCATGGTATCACCTCGGTTCATCTTTTTCCAGTTCAGATGCTGTGGAGTCTCCAACTACACGGACTGGTTCGAAGTGTACAACACAACCCGGGTGCCAGACTCCTGCTGCTTAGAATTCAGTGAGAACTGTGGGCTCCATTCCCCAGGGACCTGGTGGAAGGCGGTGAGTAGCTCTGCAGCACATGGCAGCAGCTGCCTTGCAGCCCAGGCGAAGGGCAGGCAGGCAGTCATTTGCAGGGCTGGACAGACGATAAGCTGTGCACCTCATTCATCTATCCCAATCCACCTTTCATCAAGTGCTTTCAGAAGGCTCCTATTGAGCTGTGCCCTTTGACCTCCAGTGACACCCCCTATTTAGTAATTTTTATGAGCTGGTTTCCTTCCTGTAGGCTCTAAGCTGTTATTTTGCATTGCAGACAGGTCCATTCCAACACTGATCTGCAGCACAGACTGGTGACATCTAGCTAGGAAATGACAGGAATGTCCTTTTTAATGTCCCACCTACTGGAGTCAGGTAGCAATAAAGGCAAACGGTTTATACTCACACAGGCCCTGGAGCAGCAGCCAGAGCTTCTCCCAGCCCAGGCAGTCCTGAGGCAAGAGGGCTGTGTGAGCCTGGAGCACTCTTCTCCCACCAGGAACTCTCATTCAGGGGCTTCCACTGTACAGCAGGAGAGTGGGAACTGTTCCGCTGAGCTGCCAGCAGCATTTTTTTGCAGTGAGTTTCTGCACTTGCCCATAATCAGATTCAAAACTCCATGGGATAATTTCCTTACAACGGCCTCAGCAAGATCTTTCTGGAACAGATAGTCAGAGCCTAAATACGTCTCTGAAATTAGCTCAGCAATTCTTTGTGCTAATTGCAGGTAGTGCAATTACACAGGAGGGGTGTGGAGTAAGGCCACCTGATGAAGTGGAATTATAACCAAGTTCTGCTGGTTCTAATGGTTTGTGAAGACAATGAGACAATGGCTCTCTTGGCCACTTTTTAGTGAGATTTCATATGCATGGATTGGCACTCACAGCGGCTGAGTTCACATCAAACACGGCTTCCTTATACTTCTCAAGTAGCTCCAGGTCATTTTTTTTTAATTTAAGGACTGAAAAGTTCTATTTTATTCAGGGTAGCAAGAAAATCAGTGCAGGTTAACACCCTGGCTTCTGGTGGGCATTAATAGTTTTTCCTTTATATATGTAAAAGCCACTAGCTGAAGGCTGAATGATTCTTGGCCATGAACATTTACAAGACAAGGGGGCACTGTTTTTGCACAAGGTTGTCTTACAGACATTATTATTTAAAGAAAGGTTTCACTTGGGCCAATTCCACCCTCCCCAAAACTGGACCAGTAAAAAAGGGCTACAGCTACTGCAGAATTTAAAGCAGGAAGAAAATAAGGGAGGAGTGCCCATAGTGCAATTTGAAATGATGGAAAATGGTGTGAAATGGGCCCATGTGCAGCAGGAGCAGCTGCTGAGCCACTCACACAGAGACTTTTGGGTTTCATGTCTATGTATGTATTATAAGAAGTATTTATTTCCCTAAAACCTGGAGAAAATGAAAGCCTCATTCTAAGGTTCTGACTGCTTCTGGTTGGGGTTTAGAGGGCAAAGAGGACCCAAACCCAGTGCTTGTTTATTTGTTGTAGTTTAACCCCAGCTGGCTACTAAGCCCCACACAGCTGCCTGCTCACTTTCCCACCAATGGCCTCAAGGGGAGAAGCAGAAGAGTAAAAGTGAGAAAGAGTGGGTTGAGATAGAGACAGTTCAATAGGGAAAACAACTATGCTCTGTGTAACCTGTGCTCAACAGTAAAAAAAAACATCTCCAGATTATCAACCTTGTGTTCAGCACAAATCCAAAACACAGCCCCATAATCACTTCTGTGAGGAAAATTAACTCTGCCCCAGCCAAAACCAGCACAGTATTTTTAGTTACTGGCCCAATTTATATGGAGCACTGCTCATGCAGAATTTTGGAGGTGCACTTTTTTGTGTCACTAGGATTAGTATTCCATGTTCAAGCTTCAACCCAAAAATACATTGTAGTTGCTCCAGCACTGAAATGATAATCCAGGCTACCTAGCAGCTAGGTCAGATCCATTTTTTCTCTGTCTGTATATTCCCAGAAGAGTAGAGCTGTGTATGGCTAATACAATTTTTTTGTTTTGTTTTTTTTTAGCCTTGCTATGAAACTGTGAAAATATGGCTCCAGGAAAACTTACTGGCAGTGGGAATCTTTGGATTGTGCACAGCTATGGTGCAGGTACAGTTCAATATCCATTTTCAAATCCTAATTAACTGTAACTAAGTAACCATAGATTCAGATCTACTCTGCTCAAGCAGATTTTAAGAATTTTGCATGATGGTAGAGGAAGTTTCTGCAAGATTTAAGTACTTTGTGTTTTACTTTAGTTGACGTACTATGTACAAGGCACAGAACTAGGAATGCTGCACAGTGTTTTATGATGCACTGCAAAGAGCTGGCACTTTATCAAGTGGTTTGTCTAAGGCTGAAACGGGGCTTGGGAGAGGAGACAGGACTCCAGACACCTCATCAGGGTAGGATGAACTGCCTTTAGGGTACCTGTATTTGTCCAGTTATTCTCCAGAGAGGACTTAGGCTAAATATCCAACTTCAACATAGTCTAAAGGTGGCTTAAGTCTTCAACTTCATCCCTCAGACGCAGGGTAAGTTCCAAATCAGGACATGATTCCCATTAGTAAACCTTGTTAATAAACCCATGCTCCTTTGCTATTAATGGCAGGGAAACTCAGTAGGTAAGATTGGCATAGCCTTGCCTATCAGATTTTTGAGTTGCAGTTCTTTCCAGTGTGACTTTGGTCAGGGAAGGATCAGTTGTCCATCACTTTGTCTGTTACGTGCCCATGCCTTTAATCCAGCCTGCCTGCTGTGGTTGAGCCATAATCTAAGCACCAGTGGCCCAGCCTGAGGATACATAAGTGAAAGCTGTGCTGGAGCTCAGGCTGGTTCAAAGTCCCTTTCCTAAATTCAGTGAAGATCTAGCTTTAGTTTCCAGCTCTCCCTCACACTCAACGTGCAGGCACAAAGCATGGCATTGCTAAGCTAATTAACACCATGTAACTGCAACCATGGTTGTTTTGTTTGGTTTGGTGGTTTGTCTTTTTTTTAATTTTGCCTAGTATGCCACTAACAGCAGCAGGAGAGAGCCTGGGATCAGTATTCTACTCACATTCCCACTAATGACAGATTAGGCAGAATGGCACATATCTTACTCTCTCATATGTCATGTATTGGCTGCAACTTATTAATGCAAGTGCCTGGCGCCTCACAGGCCCAAATTCAGTAGAGTTTTGGGGTTTGTTCCAGTATAGTAAGTACATATGCTTAGGGAAAAAAGTACAAGATCATATGGCAGACAGACAATTTATGACTGTTGTTAATATATTACCATAATTTAAAAAAAAAAAAAAAAACAAAACAACAAAACAGCTTTTGAGCATCCATTCAGCATTTTAGGGTATCTTTAAAGGATACACTAAAACCCCTCAGCAGCCCATCTCAGAGTCCTTCTCATGAATAACCTAAATATAATCAAGTTCTAAGAGAATACTGGCTCTCTGACAGAAAGACATTGCTAGTTTGCATGGGAGAAAACACTTCAGACAATTTAAAAATGCAAATTCATATTCCTAGTAAATGCTGTGCAATGCAGAGAAAACACCTCAGAACACAACAGATTTTCAGTCTGTCTTCCAGCTGCATGGTGTGATTGAATCTACCTGATGACAAAAGTTTCTGTGCACTGCCACCTGAAATGAGCTGGGCTTCCTCTGTTGCTGCTGTTTCGGTGTTTTTCTGGCCCCAAGCACTGACAGTTTTTCATGTTAAGAATCTTATGGAATCATACAGTGACATAATTTAAAGGAGATGCAGCACATGTGACAGAAGAATCTTCTTCAGTTGTGCATGCTTCAGATTGCAAACCAAATTCAGCCACCACTGTTTTGTTATGTAGCTGTCCCCGGAAGTGTTCCTTTGCCAAGAAGCAGAAGGCTGTGTTCAGGGATACTTCCTAAAGGCCAGTGCTTTCTATAAACAGCACACCAAAACCTAATAATCTGATTTCACTGTGGAAGAGTCAGACTTGAGGAAGATTAACAACTTTATAACCATTTGTTTCTTCATAAATATAATAGTGTGTGTATTCATATATTCTTTCAAAGTACTTATTAACAAGAACTATTACTCATGTAAAGACTAAATTTGAAGTGGTCAAATTAAGTGCTTAAAACAGAATTCATACCCTAAAATTTTCTACCTTGGCAGACCTCCATTTCAGTGACAACTCTTGGAGTGGTGTTGCAAAGGGAAAGTAACAAGCACTTAGTACATTCATATTGGTACTTCAGCTGTAGGGAAATAAAACTCTCTCTCCCATCCCCTTTTGATGAAGTAATCTACCAGAGGCAGCACAACAGGTCAGTGCTTGGCTGGGAGAAGAACCTGCACCTCCCTGCTGCTTCTCTTGAATAAGCTGAGTAGAAAAACACATCCATTGTTGATGAGGCATTGATGGCCATGATTAATGCATGTTCAGTCTCCAGTGATTCCCCCACAGGGAGCTGTGCACACATACACTTGGAAAAGTAAAGTACAGTCAAGTAAACCACAGCATCCTTAGGGCCGAGAATGAACCCAATGTCTTTCAAAACAATGGATACAGGGATACCCACACAGCCCACACAGCTGTGCATTGCTACTATAAAATATTTTCAAGCAAAAGACATCCAAATTTTTTTCAATATACCTCTTCCCAGTATCTAGTGGTTGCTCTTGATGGAGAAATCAACTCTCCCCTGCTCTCACTGTTCATGCTGTAAAACAGCAACACAGATCAGGACAAAAGGCAGACAGACACTAGGAACAGAAAAAGGACATGAACAGGCAGGAAAAGCGGTATGTGATGTGTCCTCCTGGGTGTGAACAAAACTAGTGTCATGCTTTTCTCTTTTTTCTTGCTGTTTCAATAAATAGGGTTTTTTTACTGACTGAAAAACGATTGTTTGTTTGTTTTTTTCTCTTAGATTCTCGGACTCACCTTTGCAATGACCATGTATTGTCAGGTAGTCAAGGCAGACACCTACTGTGCATAGATACCATTCCCAATCTTTCTGCTTCTCCTCCAAAGGACACAGGAGAAATCTCCTTCATGCTCATTCATCTGACCTTTTTTTCCCCCCCCCCTTTGTACTATAAACTGTGTATAATGCTATCTTTCTGAAGATTTTGTGAATCACCCCATTTTACTGAAGGAGGAAGAAAAGAAAAAGTCCGTACTTGAACTGGCACAGGTAAGAAGCAGCCTTGTCTTTAAGCAGAGGAAAACCCCCAAAGAGCAATGGTTCCTTTTCCGTGGCCTGTGGCAAGGCAAGAGAGGCTGCTTACAAGGGGCTGACTGCAAACCCATGTTAGGAAAAGATGGCACTGAGGCAACCTCTGCAAAAGCTGCCAGGCTGCCTTCCTGCATTTCCTGCTCTGGAAGAGAGGACGTGGAAAATAAATGTTCTTCAGCAAGAAGGTACAGAGTAGCTAGCACTGAAAGCAATTGTAATTTTACTACAGTGTGCACACAGCTAAAATGTCAAGATCAAGCAGCCCAGCCTCTGAGTGTCTCAAGATGATTTTGTAGCCAGGAGAGGATCATCTTCAGAAATACATTGTTTTAAAGGAGTATTTTTAATCTTACGCGCTGCAAAGTCAGGCTTTTAATTAGAATCTGTACAGCAAGATCCTGGCTGTTAATGGAAAACAATATTGGACATTGCCTCACTTCCTAATTGCCAGTGGCATATAGATGGTTGACTGCATATGTTATATATATTACATTCATAAACACATACTTTTCTGCAAGGAGGTGAAAATACCCAGCATCTAACCTCAGAAAGAGGAAACCTTTCTATCCTATTTTACATTCCAACTGAAATAACCAAGTATTACTTCTTGTACAAGGCACTATCACTTATACCTCTGGGAAACAAGTAATTACTTTCAGCTGTATCTTCATTTCAGTAAACAACTTGTGAGTGGGCTCTCTCTGTCAGTCTACTATGGTTTTATTTTTTATCATCCCTGTCTCAAGTTAGTCTGCCAAAAAATATCACTCATTTCCACGCTTGAAGATGTGTACAAAGCTGTCAGCTGTTCCTTCCCTGAATGTCACCATTTCATTAATTTACTTTGGGATAACATCATCTGCAGGTATGATAGAGTTTGCCTTGCTGAGGAAAAATCTTTTGCACATTGCTCATTTTTCTGAGAGTTATTAAGACTTCAGATGCTTTTATGCTTAGCTTTTTTTTTTCCTCCCAGCTGCACGCTGACAACAGCCAAGACACATCAGTCTCTGTTACAACTGGATTCACTTCTCAGTGCTCTTTTTCAGATGCATTTTCTCTCACCTAGCTGCTGGCTGGAATATAATCCACACTTCCTGAAATATCACAGACTCACAGAAATACGCAGAAATCATAACCATAACTTTCCTTAGCCAGGGAGCAGCCTCTCATTGATAACTGAAGTAATTTATGTAGTACCCTCCTGTGCACATCTGCTGGTGATGAGGTTAAGAATCAGATATATCCTATTGTTCAAACAAATAATTCCCTGCCAGCGAACGACTCCAGGTAGTGCATGTGTGACAGGGAGAAGCTGAAAGACCCCAGGGAAAGGACACAACAGGGAACAGGCAAACAGAGCAATGCAGATGGCCTGCTCCCTCAGCCAGCCTTTGAGGAGCTCTCAGGCACTGACCCTTAGACTAGAGAGAAGACTATGGAGCCCTGTTTTCCCAGGAAGCTCAGTGCAGCCACTCCTACAAACTGGAAGCATGCATCAAGCTCATACTGAAAGCTACCCTGCTTACAACAGCAGGTCTCAGCTATGGGTGACGTTTTGTGTGCTTTGATTTAAAGGCAGTTTCCAGCACAAAGCTGGACTTGCCAACCCACAGCCTATTGAAGAATCTCCTTTACACCCATAACTAACCCTTTTCTTGACGTGCGTTATTTGGACAGATTCACTCTCACTCCACAGGCTTGGGGGATTTTTTTGTCTGTTTGCTGATTTCCTGCAGTCTTCTCACTCTAAGCTACTTCGTATTTTCTGGGGAATTGCTTAGGACAGTCTGGTGTTTAAAAGAGCAATTACCTTTCAAAATCTTACCCCCATGGGGTTTTAGCTGTGCAGGCTAAGGTAAAAGTAATGTATTACTTGTGTGCATTTCATGTGGCTTCCCAATCACTATCACAGCAACCTCCCCACCACTAAAGGATTTTACTGTCAGGCAAACAAGCCCTGACAAACCCAAGCTGAGCAAGTAGCCCACACACAGCTGCCCTGTACTCCCAGCAAGAGGCTCACTCGTGGTGTTGCAATTACCAGTCTCCATTCTCCCTGCTTCTTGAGCCCAGGCTGACCTGCAGACTGTCCTGTTCTGCAAAAGATGGTGTAAATTTGTTCCTTCACCCTCTCTACTCTGTTCCTTTCTTAACCTGCACAGACACAGTTGTAGGTTAGCTGTACCATTAGTTCTTGCTGTGGTTTATAGTTGGTACACAGGGGTGCTTCTGCTGACAACTCAGAGTTTCTACCACTGAAAAGCAGCATGACAGAGTGATGAATACATTAATAAAACATTGATTTATTTTTTTGAGACAGATAAAAGGTAGACAAGTCTATTTGTAGTGATCCCTGCCATTAAAAATTAACACAGAAACAGCAGGCTGATGATGGTTCAGTTGATAGGAGCAAACCATTGTGCAGAACTCCCACAGAGAGCAACTCTCATCAATTTGCATCAAGCAAATGGTGGTGTAGGAAAAAGAGAGATCACAAATCCTTCTCCTGTGAGTCTCACAGTAATATGTGCTGAGCTGTTAGAGAATACTGCTAGACTTCAGCTAAAACTTCAGTGGAAACAAAATATGAGAAGCAGACTGGAGACAAGTCACATTTTGTGGTTTCCTCTAATCATTTTCCACAGTTTAGGAGTCTTTACAAGATAAACTGCCTTGATTTTCAAAAACAACTATCTAAAGGGAGTATAAGCAACACTCACTTTCTAAATCCCAGTCATTGCAACAAAAACATATAGTTAGAGGAAAAAGCAGAATAAAACAAAAAACCCACAAGCAAAAAAAACCTCTAGAACACATATTCCTGCTAATAATTCTTTTTTAAATACTCTCCTTCCACTACCAACTGAGATGCTACTGCAACTTGTTCATAATTTGAACTGGATTATTTTGTATATTTGATGTAATTAACTCTCTCCACACAGACCAAACAGATGTTATGGTGCTTACAGCATTACTGACACAATCCAATTTCAAACCTCTGAACATAATGCATATAAAAAAGCCTCAGACTTACCATATTTTCTTAAGAGCATTGCATCCTTTCTCTGCTGACAAGGTCAGAAGATTTTGTGATGTGTAACAGCAACAATCTTTAAAAAAACAAAAACCACAAAAAACCTGTTACATTTTACACATAAAACTTCACATAAAGCTGGTTGATTATAAATAAGTAACCTGTAGTACATATTATCCATTTGAAAGGCTGCTGATAGTGAATGCAGACAGAGCAACACAGAAGTCATTCCAATTGCTTCTATTAGTATCTGTCACTTTTAGTAAAGTCTTTTATATTATTTTGACTTCTTATCTTTAAACATGAAGGAGGACTCAATACATTTAAATGAAAGACAAAACCAAAGGCAATAAAGAAGCACTCCTAATTTATTCTCATGGCTGTTTCTGCTTTATAACAAGATATGAAGGCACAGGGCATATGGCTGAACCTACTGAATTCAGCAGCATCAGGATTTAGCTTTTTAGATTCAGTCCAATATACTTTTGGCTTTTCATCTTCACAATTATTAAATAAAAACCCCAAAACATTTAATAGAATATGGTTTATTTTCCTGTACTGTCACTAGCAGCCAAATCTTATTACTTGTACAACAGAATTACTTAGCTCCACATCATACAGTGCATAATCATTAAAATTCACTCCAGTTTCTGTTCTGTGAATAGCTCTTTGGTCTTTCTCAAATCAAACAAACTCATAAAGGTTTATTCTTCCATATAATAATTAGCATTTAAATGCAGCATTGTAGGATTTATAATATGGAGAGGAAGGAACTGCACAGAAGCTGTAAAAATATTCTGTCTTGCATCAGCAATAGGGCTGTTATGGGAATCCACCCAAACCCTCACTCGTCACAAACTAAGAAGAGCTGGTCACACTGAGTGCACGTGGCTCTGGGCTGCCTCTTACACCTTCCCAGGGTAGGACAGGAGGTTGTCAACATGGACAAAGTCACAGCCTTTCATTTAGCCCTTGGCTTCGGTGATGTGCTATGAATGTGTCACCAAAGGTAAGCAACAGAAACCAGCAGTTCATTGTGGCATTTATTTTAAACCCAGGCCCTTTGTTTACTCGTTATTTAATTTATTTGCAAGAATTTGCTAAGTGTGAATGATCTTCATAGATACTGAGTTAGTTAGAAAACACATTGGGACTCGCCATGGGAAATCTTGTTTGGATTCCATTGTGAATTCTCCTCCCTTGTCACTGGTGTCTTACCACAGTGGGCAGGTCTCCTTGGTTCTTTGGCTTTTGTTGCTGCAATTACAATGGTACATTTTTGTGCATTCATATAAAGAAAAAAAACTTAAAATATACATTTTATTTTTTAAAAGTTATTAAATAATCTTTAAAGTTTACAACAGAATGTCTTTTGTATTCTTTATAAGCAACTGCACTACAAACTGAACAGTGACTCTGTAGAGACCCAGGGACCCAAACTGTATGCAATTTAACAAAACCCCACAGTGTTCTACTTCTTTGTCATGTCTCATTACCTGTCTTTGATTTGACCTATCCTTCCTTACAGATTTGGTTTTATTATTATTTAAGTGGCTTACCCATTCCCAGGTAAATTTACACCCTTCTTTCCTCTTAAGGGCAACCTGAAATTACGTGGTACTTGATAATTCAGAAACTATGGGGAGACCATGTTTACAGTGTTAACAAAATACTCAGACCCAAACCCAATTACTTTGTGTTTACAACTTGCTTGTTAGTGACAACTTTGAAAAAAAAGGACTTCTCTTTTTCTGAGGTAGTTGCTTACATTCAGAAATTACATAGAAAAACATGAACAATTAACACCAGACTGTTTTTAAATGGAACAACTAGGAACTTGTACTGTGTCAGATCAGAAGAATGTCTGGTTAGCCCGGTATGTTATCTGCAGTCATGTCTAACACTGCCTTTTCTAATATAATTTGTTGTACCCTACAGGTCAAACAGCTTCACAAGTGAAATTGCTTCTAAAATGTGTGTTCTGAACAACAACACAGGTGTACTGTTGAAATTGTAATGGGAGAAGTAGAGACCCAGAGGTTTTAGAGGTTGTTGCAGGAAGCATCATAAGGGATAACCCACACCTTTGGTGGAAGTTTCCTACAGCTCCCTCGGTTTAATAGGGATGTTTACATAGCTTGAATTGTCTTCATCCCATTAAGTGCACCATTAGATGGTCTCATTAACCACATCTCTCTTTAATCCCTTTCAGACTTCGTGAAACTTTACACTTAAGGTGTGCAGTGTAGCAGTGAATTTGACAATTTCTTCATACTGCATTTAAAAGAGTCCTTCTTTACATGGATTTTAACATGTTGCCTTTCAATTTCATTTATTCACCATTGGTTCTATACTTCAGGAATGATAACTTAATGATGCTTACAGAAATATATGGGCTCAGAGCAGCAGTATTACCTTTACAGCTTAATTTGCCTTTCCACTAAAGCTTACCTCTGGATAATTGAGTACTCTATTGATTTTCAAGATCCCATTGTTTCAAACAACTAAGCCCAGTACCTTCCCCTAGCAGCTATCCCAGTTTGTCTTTGCTTTTGAACTACATGTTGGCATAGACAAAGCTGTTTCTGCTTTAATCAACAACTAGACAAGTATTTCACCTGACATCCTGCTGTTTTTCCAAAGTATACACTTCACACAACTTGGAAATATCAGGCCTAGCTGGTTATTCTGGCTGTGTAATACAAAGTACTTTCTGTGTGCACAGCGATAATTTTCAAAGATATTTAAGGGCAGCTTATGAAGCTTCATCCAGAGTTTTGTCTTGATACATCAAAAGTGCAACATGCAGAGCCCCATGTTTCTTAACTTACCATGTTAAAAACCCCAAACAACTAAGGAATGTGTCATTAATAACTCATCTGGCAAATGCCATTTGAAAAACTGTTTTTCTGAAATCCCTCTAGTTGCCTACGGTAGGTCACTTCACCCTAGGCCTTGCTTCCTTGTCTCCCCCTGCAATAAGGTGTTTTCCCTATGGAAATACTGTATGTTCACTAGAAATCCTGGGGTTTGTTGACCTGCAAGAACAGCTTAGCTCACATTCCTCCCTCCAACAGCCAGAAAACATTCACTACCAAATCTAGACCAGTGCCTTTTAGCCACCTAAACAGAAGTCCTATATCTTAAGAAGTCCTATATCTTTTTAATGAAGAATTGACTGATTGATCAGTTGAACTGATTTCTCAAACAAGTCCCTGGTATCTTTTATACAGAAATTACTTAGGCAGAGCAGAACATTTTGTTACTAGAGAATTGCTTAACAGAGACTTCCCTGTACTTGCAATTAAAGAATGATTTGAAAGGATGGGATAATTATCCACTATAAACTTCCCCTTATATTCCCATGGCACTGGTATGACAGAGTATAGTTCAAATCACAGGCAACAAAATAAAAAATATAGCTATATAGCTAAATATCTAGAAAACAAAAATCTGTAGAAAGCAAAGTATAGCATAAAAAACTCTCAGCTGTTAGTGTTGCTTCTGTGTCTGTGTCTCATACGGACAGTGACAAGAGTTTCATATGTAAAGCATTCATCCTGAAGATTAACTAAAAATTACTGGAGAAACAGAGGGATTTCAGGAACTGGTTTCTCAAAGTCTATTCAGATGCACCTCATCATCTCCCTCCTCCACAAATACTATTCTTTGGTACTAAAGCTGAAGTCCATCGCTGCTCCAGCCCTTCCTCCTCTGCCATTTAAATCTGCTGTTCTGCACACAAAAATATGGGGTCAGTCACAGTCCCAGCCTGTCAAATGTGGAGGGGATTCAGTTGTTTGACTGTATAAATTTTAGTGCCCGATGATAAGGCATGTTATGTGGCTTTATGAAATTCAGATTTGATACTGAGTTAGGAGACCACAGTCTCTACAGGACAGAGCAGAAGAAGTACTGTGACTGAGTAATTCCTGCAGCCTGGACATAAATAGTGACTGAACCTGAGTTGCTCTTATTGTCCTCAGTTCTTGATGCAAGCCTGCAAATTGCTAGACAAGCCCTGTTATCAGGCAGAACTGTCACTGGCTGTTTAGCATTCTCCAGACAGACTAATGCTGCAGGGATTCTTTTTCCATTTTTTCAAACCAAGTTTACCTTGGAAACTTGTTCAGTGTCATTGTGTCAGCCAGATGCAATTAACAGATTCTGATATTATGTCCCAGCTTGAATAATAAGCACCCAGAGTACTGAGGTAAAAAAATGCCTCATCATAGAAATGATGCTTTTGTTTTTCTTTTGAAATGCTCACCTGCACCCACAAACTTTTAAGGTGACTGGGGCAGCATATGCATCCCCACAGTTTGTACTGTGGCAGACCAACTGTCCAAGATAAATTCTATTTAAAAAA